>JAQIXX010007207.1:0-11153 GCA_034700605.1 Willowsia nigromaculata | reverse complement strand
CCGTACAAGTACTTTGAGTAGTCTTTGATCCCACTCTGGTGTTCATCGTCATCCCCAGACTCCAGATTACCCCCAGCGTATTTTCCCCCACCTCCCCCCGTGTTGTTGCTCTGCTGTTGCTGGACAGCAGCGGCGAGAGCGTGAGCGTGGAACGAGTTGTAAAACTCGACATCGTAGTACTGCGCGTTGTAGTTGTAGTTCTGCGGGATTATCATTTTCTGGTTTTCTGGGTGACCGTGTGGCTGCTGCTGCTGTTGTTGTGGAGGGTGCGATGATTGAAAGTGGGGGTGGGGTGGCGTCTGCGTTTGGTGGGCTGGTGGGGTCGATGATGGGATCTCGTATGGGATGTGGTGCGGGTGGTGGTGGTGGATGCCTGAGGAATTATGAACGAAATGTTTTGAATATTTGTCTGCGTTTTAATTAAGTCGCTGTGGATTCTCGTGGGGAAACTTGTTTTATCTCGGGATAATTAAATGGAGGGGGTGATGTTCTCTTGGGGATGGTGGAATGTGTGAAAGTTCTGTTAATTGAGTTTGAGTTTTAATTGGGATTTCTCTGATTTTTTTATCTCTGTCATTTGCGTTTTTGTGGAATTTTTTTCGCAAATTGAGAACTGAATAGAGCGCAGAAATTTTCAAATTGAATTATAAATTACACTCGAGTTCTCATCATCAGAACAATTTCGTAGATACTCGAAAACGAGATTAAACAGTCGATTTGTCAACGATCCCCCTCTTAGCAAACGAGACAACCGTATTAAATGTTAAAACTTAAGTCGATGAGCTTCAGAGCATGAACAATGGGGAAAACTATTTATTAGATTTAGAGAACAATATATTATGCTAGTAAATTGAATTAAGTCGTCGACAGAATTTATCGTTTTCTCCGGTCCATTATGGAGTTTAACACGATCAAATTAATATTAATAATCGGTTGGGAGAAGTGGGGGAAATGAGGCGTGCGATTTCTTGTATTTTTTTGGAGTTCTTTTTTTTTCTGGGAGGGGGAGAGTTTTGGGAGATGAGTTGATGCTTTGAGGAAGCTCTTTTCGGGTGGAAAAATGTTTGAGAGGATTTGTGAGTGAGGAAACGGGTTGCGTAGTTTTCATAGGGTGTTTTTACGGAATGTTGGGGAAAGGGATGTTTTGTGAGAGGAATTTTATTGCTGGTGTTTTTTGGGGGTGGATATGTACTTTTTTGTTTCGATTTTTTGGTTTTGTAGAGAATTTTCGGAATGACTTTATTTTCTCGTTTGTTTTAATGGTTATTTAACTCATGATTCATGATGAGTTGTAGATGTTTAGTTGGAGTTAAGCTGTATGAACTCTAGGAGTTGTAGCGAGTTAAGGTATAAAATTCGGATTCATGATGCCTTTGACTCATGCTTTTGATATTTGAGAAGCGATTGTGTCTGTCGTCGTGAATATTTTCTACACAATTTTGCTTGTAATTTATATGCAATTCATCCACATTTCAACAGGGACTATGCATGTCTAAAGAGTATAATATTTCAGATTCTGCTATATGCAATGTGATTTCGTATGTGAACAAAATTTTGGAGTTTTGTTTTTGAGAAAACGATCAATAAAGTGTAAAACAGTTTTGACTTGTCATTTGTATTTGCCTTGATCACATTGTATGCTCGTGATACGGGCAAATCTACTTCGACAAAATGACTCTTGACAAAAAAGAACTTACCCAATTCCGTAATATTCTACAAGTAAAAAAATTTCGCCCTTTAACAGAACGATTGTTACTAAATCATAAATTTAGAGAAACTTCACGATTGAACACATGAATTGCATAGTTTCCAATCTAAAATTTCGTCTGATAATTCAATGAGTTTGAATGTTGAGTTTTTGAGCTGAACTGAAGCAAATTACCCGTTTATGAAATGAAATATTTCGATAAGGCCGATAACTATGAATGTTCTGAGTAAATGAATATTTTGAGAAGTTAATTTTTAAGATATGTCATTCATAAAAAAGTATCAAATGAAAATGCACAAGAATAATTTTTCTGTTGCTAGTTTAACGGATTCCGCTGAATTATTCTTAATTCATAATGATGTTAGATATGAATGTTTGAATAACATCTAGTTAAGAATACTCTGACTATTGACTAAATGACAATCAACCTCAGCTAAATAATTTCTCATCAAATTGTCACTTGGAATGTGTGGGTAGCAGGATGAAACGTTTTCCTCTGATTTACTGGAGTGAAAGTCGTGCGTCGTGTGTCATAATGAAATCATCAATTCATTTGCCGGTTTTTAATGCAGGTTAATTATAGATTAATCTGTACATGACAGTTACAGTACCAATGTAACCAACTCATCCTGCATTCACGCTATTACTTTCATTCCGTTCAATTAACGGCTTGGAATGTACGTTTACCCTCCTAGATTCCACAGTGACACCAGACGATCTCACATTCATCTCGTCATACTATGAAACCCAGGTTAATTACATTCAGAATGCTCACAATCTTATCAAATCTAAACCGATGTCTTATCAACTCCAAAGAACTACATCCTATCCGCGAGCCTGATAAGGAGAATTTTACTACAAGGGTTACAAACTAACATTTCCAGGGAAGTTCCAGGTACATGTTTCCACGCAAGTTATGTATGGCCCGCACACGAGGATTTAAAAAAATTCGGTGACAGTCATTGACACAAACATTTAGGAAATCGCAGTCAAATCTCCTTATAAGGCTTTTGACCCTATCCACTGAAAGTATCTCTCATAGTATAACACGAAGGACTTTCTCCCTCTCTTAGATCTTAGCTTATCAGAAATTAAATGATGCCACTTATCAATTGTGTTAATCAATTAAGTTCAGAGCCTACGATTGTCTGTGAGTCTCAAAGACTAAGGAGTTAACTCAGCGAAATTTCCCCAAAGAAACTCCTCTACCCAGTATCCATGACAATCGCATCTTATCCCGCCAAAAACTCTTATCCACACGTTAAACCCACATTTACGATAATTTAATCACAAATTCCACCACAAGAAGATCTAAAAGCCATCTTAATCACAACAGCAAACATTCAACCAAAAAAATTAACCCCCAAACCAACGATCCCTAAATTCACACCCCCAAAACTTGACACACCCCCAATAAATCGTTCTAAAAAGCAAAAAAAAAAAACACTTACCAACTCCCTGTCCCCCACCACCACCACCCCCCCTCCTCTCCTCCCCATCATCCTTATCATTCCCCTTATCACTAGGCGACTGGTTATCACTACCCCACTTTGTGTTCAAACCGAGCAACCCTTCGATAGCAAAATTATTGCTGGATTGCTTGCTATTTGGAGGATCCATAATTATCATTTTGGAACGTATCGTTCGAGAAAATTAAAAAACTGTGGTCCAGGGGGGTGAACTGAACACTTTACTCTTTTAACGTGATTCAGTCGATTAGTAGTTTTGAGCAAATTCATACATCACGGGTACATATGAACACATTTTCAGGAAAAAAACTTTCACTTTCAAATCACACGAAATTAGTTTTCATGAACGTCATGTTCCAAACTCAAGATTAAAACTCACTCATTAACGTACATAACCACCCATAAAAGAACAACTTAAATCACTAAATTCACCAACATTTATCAAAACACCCCGCGAAAAGACATTTTTTCCTCTCCCATCCCGTAACGGTCCACACTTGTCAGCCGACAACGTTGAAGTGCCAATTGCCTTGTTGCGTAGCTACATTAGCTACGATGATCGTGCTGCTTTTTATTTTGGAGCATGAAAGTTTCGTAGGTTCTCTCTCTTGATAACGAGACAGCGACGGAGAGAGGAAATATTTTTTTTGAAGGGATGAATTTGGGATATTGTTGCGTAATGGGTTATATACGTGCTTTATGGGGGAATTGTGCGTTTTTGTTACGTATCTATGGGAATAATGTTTTTGTGGGTTGGAGAGAGGATTTTTTACGGATTTGTTGTGTGAATATTTGAAAATGCGTATAACGATTTCCGTGTTGACCGGTGCATTTTCATGAAGGCTGACAAATCTGATGAGCTTGTCCATCTGTATAATACGTTGTAATTTAAAATGAGTAAAATGTCAAGTTTCTCCCTTTCCCAGATATTTTGCTATAAAATTTCCTTATTTTCTACCCAAAAATTGGTATTCTGAAGCAAAATTTCTTGTTGAAAAATGTACGTAAAGATTAGACACACTTTAAATAGACGAATCGAAATTTTTTAAAGAAGTTTGAGGTGTAAAACCTCATGATACGCAAATTTGATGCATGAATCACAATTAATTCATCTACTAGTTTTAAACGAGCATTTTGTTTTACATAAAAATATGCACGGAGATTCGTTGTTCGTGATTTGCTTGCAGAAACAAGTACGAAATATTCGTAGTTCATACTGTTGAGTATCAAATTTCACACTTCTTGTAAAATTTAACACATTCAAATGCCAAATTGCCAATTTCATGAAAATCATAGCCTTATGATTAAAATTACAATTTCAGTCGTCACTTCCAGTTTCGTGATTTCTAAGCTCTGCGCTTTATTTAAATTTAATTTTGTTATCAAAATTTTAATTCTTTATAAGCCTCTTAAATTCAAGTAGCCTAAAGTGGAACACAAACTCTCAACACAAACTTACACCCTACCCCTACACCGGTTCCACACCTAGTATCCCCTCAGAACACAGAAATCGACAAGAACGCACGGAAAACAGAAAAAAAGAATGATTCCATCATAATGATGTGCACAGAAACGAGCCTGTCAACACGACACATTCTCGACCCAAAAGCGCAGCGTCGCATCTCCACAATCCAACAGGGGTGAACTGAGAATAAACTTTTTTACTCAGCAGCGTATATCGTCTACGCTTCCAAGTGTGAATTTATTAGCTGACACGCTGACGCGTTCACTTTAGACAAATTGAGTTAATCTCGAAAGAGCAAAATTAGAATCCAATTTTACATCCCATGAGATTGAGTTTGTAACTCTTGAGATCGTGATCTGAGGTAATTTTTTTGGTGTTGTTTTTATGTTTATACGGTGGGAGATTTATCTGAAGGAGAGATATCAAAAAGTTTGGAATTTCGTATCTACACAAGATTGTCAAGTTCAAGGCGATCCAATAAAATAAGCTTTATACCTTTAAGCTTTGTATAAAGCTTTATCTGTTTGTAATTAGATCGCGTTGGTCAAGTTGAACCAATTGCCGTTTCCATGTTTCGTTTTCAGAAAGCGTACGTTTCCACAAAACGATTTCATTATTTCCTAGTTTTCCGAACTGTAGAACGAGCGCATCATCAACATCTCCAAAAAAAAATTAGTGAATCAACTTAACTATAAACAGCAAATTGCAGTAAATTTTTGTAAAAAATTTTTAGAATATATCTGACTGAATATCTCATGATATTCAAAAAAAAAATTTTAATCAATTAAAAACAAACGAAACCGAGCAATTAGTCTCTCCCGTGAGTCGTCATCCCACCTCTAACTCAAACCCAAGTTTAATCTAATTTTCACATAATCATCTCAAAATCATTCCATTTTGTACTTTCACCTCACAGCTTCCAGCAGCAGATTAGAGAATATACTCAAAACTCACCAGTATCAAAATTCTTGCATGCGAATTCACCTAAAGTATGGAAAATTATGTTTAGGACTTCCAGTAATTTATTCTACATGCAAAATGTAAACGCTGCAATAACAATTAAAAAGTTTAACGTTTATCAATCAAACGCATATCGACTATCGATCATTAGCTAATTGAAACTAATTGTGGTCAAGATCAAAATTCTTAATTCCCTCATATAAACCTCATGTTACTCATCCACGGATACTTTTTCCCATCCACAAAACATTCATATCTACACCACAACTTAAACAGCAAAAACAAACCTACCCAAAAATTCCAGTTTGAATCCAAAATTCCAATCGATTCAAATTTAAAACCTCCATAAAATGAACAGTTTGTACATCATATCCCCGAAAAATACATCCCTTCAGCAAACTCGACTTGATTTAATGACCTATACACATAATCAGGTATTATCACAAAATCACAAAACCAAACACATCGACACAGATCTCAATCCAGTGAAAACAATTGACAGAGTTCCACCAAATACGCGTTAACCTCACGTTCATGAATTCAATTCATAACTCTTTGAAATTCCAAAAAACCGGAAAGCTACGAGGGAAAAAATCTACAAAGAACAAAATACACACATGTAAGGAAATTTAGGAGCATGGAAAATTAAAATTAGTATGTTTAATAGTTGGTATGAAAGTCAAACTCGACTGTTAAACTGTTAAATAACTGCGGTTCAATACTGACAAACTAGACATCATACTCAAATCGGATTCGGAATCGGCGTATGAATTAACTCCACCATGACCTCAGTTCATTATTACTCAGATATGGAACTACTCTGATTCTGGATACCAATACTCGATCTAAAATTAAAGTTTACTCTTTAAACTCCTCAAATTCTCCTAACAAATCTCCAAATTATTACGAACTAAAAGTCTATCATTAAATCGATAATGCTAAAAATCTAAGCAAATCTACGAAAAACATTAAACCGAATAAACCCGTTAAAGTCTTTTTAGCGCAAAAAACCGGAAGTATTTCTAGCACTCAACTGTAAAAGCATAAATCTAAAAATCTTCCCAAAAAAATCATCTTAGAAACCTAGAATCAAGTTGTTAAAATCCACCGACCTCTGATGACTCATCCAGAGAATCCTAGCATCCATAATACGTCTACGTTAATGGACCATGTCTGCAAAAAAAAACTGCATCCTCTACATTCCCTACACAGAAAAAGAAAACATCCCAAAAACGAGAAGCAACATCTCAATTTCTCCAACACACAACCTCACCACACCTCACCCCCCATTGGCCACCACAATAACCCTAAGCCCAACCCACAAAAGCTAAAGTAGGAGTACCCGGACATCATCCACGGAACATGGGATCTACCGTCTCATTCGCTCTCTCACGGGAAACTAGGGTTGGTACTTTTTTTCCGGTTTGATTCTCGGCTGTTTTGAGGGCTTCATACTGGAGTTCTGTTTATGAGAAAATTATTTTCCTCTGTGTGTGTCCCAAAAAAATATTTTTTCGAGTATCCGAACAAAAGAAATCCCCCATCGATTGATTAACGATGCACACGAGTTTTTTATGCTTTCTTTGTTGTTTGACAGTGTGTTTGTGACAGATTTTTATTTTTCGCTATTCATGTACGTTTTGTGATGGGTTTTAGTTGACGAGTTGTTCGATAGTTCTCGCTTGGGTTTATGATTTTATTTCATGGGGGAGATTTTGTTTTTTTACAGTACTTGAGTAATTTATGAGGTCTGGGGTTGATGGGGTTTTAGACGTTTTTATTGTGATCAACGGGATTATTGATTTAGTTGGGAATTTATGAATATTTTTTGTACTATGCAATCATGGAAAATGATTAGAACTAATGACCCCACAACTACGACTATATTTCCTGCTAATTTCTTTGTCCAGTTCGTATATATTTTCAGTCCCTCTATATATTTACGTACACTCTCTGTAGTCTCCATTAAAAGATATTCTCGCAGATCATAGCTCCAAAGACTAATCGCATGTTAGCAATAATTCCCCAACTCAACCCTAGATTCCATCAAGCCTTAACATTTTGGGCTAACAGGATATAAAATTTCTCTCAGCATTATTTTTAGTCTCACAGCAGCTATGGAAACTGGTTATTTTTACGTAATGGACAACGACTTCAAATACGTTGGAGAGTACGCTAGAAACAGAATTCCCATTTACGTAGCGACGATTTTATAAAATTTTCAGCAATCCGTTGATAAAACGTTAACAAATCGTCTTGAGTAAAACAACCATTCTGCAAGACTGCTTCCGATATTACTTTCACTCTTCCAAGGTTTCTTGGAAGCATCGCATTGCAGCTCATGTAATTTGAAATCTGTGTTCACATCCGGTGAGTAGCGGAGTTAACCGAGAAGATCGTGGTGGTTTGGTGTGTTTTTTTAGTCATTTTACGTGTATTTTAGTCTGACTAGTCTGAGAGCTATACATCACGTGTTTGTTGGGTTTCTCACCATTCCATGAGCACAATACAATTCTGGTCTTCATGTAAATTGACAGTTGGTCAAGGATAGAGTCATTCGTGATTCGTTACTGTTCAAACATATAAAAATATTAGCATGCTGCTTAATAAACTAAGTATTCTCGTAATCACAAATCAAATGAAAAAAATCTTTTAATCTTCCGAATCATCTTTACCCCAGTTTACAACTCCTGAATTCAGAACAAAAGTTAAAGAATGAGACGATTACCGTTAAATTATCTGAAACTGTAAGCAACACACTGGTCGTTTTGCTGATATAAATTCCGTGATGTACAATATCCAGTACAGGAAACTGTCTCGTATAGACGTAGCTCTTCCTGTCCGTGTTACTTCTACACATCTGCTAGTTACATGATGAAATTGTCAATACCGAGAGTTCATTTCCCAGTCATTCAATTTAATTTTAAACTATTACGTTATGAATATTCTCCAAATAAAATTTTAAGGATGATAACTAAAACCTATCGACGATGTTAAGATGAGTTGTTCTGAGTAGATCTGTTCGTTACATCTACATCTCTCATGAATCATGATCAAAAACTCTCAAATTTACGTTCAAAATTTCAATTTTCCCGAGAATATCCGGTTACTCCAGTTTATTACGATATTTAGCATTCTTTAATCAGTTCTTTTTCGCATTTCTTATTTAAGTAGCGTTTATCACGTGATTTTAAATGATAAGAGCGTTTCTTTCGTAATTTTGTGGGTCTCGTTTTTGCTTATAATTTCAGATGAGTTTGAGATGTCTCTTTCCAGCAAAGCAGTGAGAAGGATAAGTGAGTAGCCAAAATATAGCTCTTCCACTTGTCATAATTCTTTAGGGATCTTGAACATGTCTCAAAGATAGTTCACCAAACTATCAAACGCACAAATTCATGTTCATTAACTCATAATAACGAAATCTCACCCATCTCACAACCTCATACTAAAATAAAACTAAATACTCGTTTAATAAACTTTAATGACTCATCTCCAAAAAAAAAATATTTTAATCCCCGAGACTAGCACGTGACTACAAAAAAACTATTAAATCAAGTACTAAATTACTCGTGTATAGGAACATAATTAAGGAGCATTTTTTCTCACATCTAATCCGCTAAAGAGAACTCGTTTTTATTCAGAAACGCATGCACACGAGCGGTTGTTCTGTCGCGAGCTAGGAATTTTGGAAGTAAATCTATACTTGTTTCTCATGCTCCCCGTTTTTTTAACACATTTTTGTCCGACTCGTGGGTTTATACGCGTTTTATTTCCGTGTTAAGGTTGTAGTAATGATCTCCGGTTATTCTGTGTGTGGGGTAGGGTGAGGAGTGGTGCTCGAATAATTAATTGGGGGATTTATTTATTTTTAATTGGGTGTAGTGGAGTTGCGGGGGGAGATATTGTGATCGGGTATTTAGGTTGGGGGTTTTGTTAGATGTGGAGTTGGGGAGACGCTGGAGATTATTTTAAGCCTATGTGACAGGCATAGTGAGTTTTTCTTTGCGGGCAGCAACTACTTAAAAGTTTCAGAGTAAAATTTAAAATTAGAATTCGGGCGCCAGCGGAAAACACTATGCATACAAGACACCAGCGTTAGTGAATAAATTTCAAACATACACGATTACAAAGTAAAGACAGACAGACAAACACATCCACACAAGCCTAACGACAATCCCCCCGAGAAAAACACAAAAACCATCACGTTCCACATTCCCAGAACAGAACACCGCTACGTACCACCAGTAACCAGTAAAAAGAGAAACACAGTGGGTGGCAATATATACCCAGAAAAACCTACGTCCCAGAAGAAGAAAAACCCAGAAACAGATCGATAGTAACGAGCTCCCCAAAAAACACACATATATCATTAACCGAAACGCAACACTTCGGGAAACTCGTAATTACGCGATTAATGGGCTGTTTTTCCATCTAGAGAGAGGGTGCGATGGAGAGAATGATCACGACGAGTGATGAACGGGGTTGGTTCTCGCTCCTGATTTACTTTTAATATTGAAATTTATTTATGAGATGGAGTGTGAGTCATTGCTTTGGGATGATGATTGGGAGAAAGTTTTTTGGAAAGATTCTGTTGGGGTGAATCGAGACGAGTATGGAGATTCTGGTAGTTGCGCTGCTTGCAGCGTCCACGGGGCAAAGTGAGAAATCAAAAATTACTACATGATATCGTTGTTTCAGTTTTTTAATTTATACTTCTCGTTTTACAAAAAAAGTTTACATAAAAAAGAGTAAAAAAATCGCAGTCTTGAGTTTTACAAATAAAATTGTATTCATCGCGAAGCAGATCACGACGAGCAGAAAGCGTTGCAAGTGAGTAGCGCTATCACGCAGACGAGTACCCCGAAACAGCTCGGGACTACTGTTGAACTTCCGTCTTTCACGTCCTTCACGTTGTCGCTGTGGGGACGAAGATATTTATTTAGTCACGTGTCACGTTTATTAAGTGAAATATATTAATCTTTGCGTAGAGAGAATTAAAACGTATACTTACACGATATGTATCTTCCACCCCATATTACTCTGAGTGTAACTATGGTAATACACAACATCCGGCCACGAGGAGTTAGGAGTGACCTCAAGTATCGCAGGCTCCGACCCCTGCTCACACCTCAGCTTCAGCGTGTTCCTGAACTTCTCGAACGTCCCGTATTTCTCATCTAAGCGCCTATCCTTAGTCTCATGCTTCCAAATGCAGAGTCTCCCAGCAGCGTTCGGTCTTGGTAAACCTCTCCTCGTGATCTCTACTCCCGCGAGGATCCTCGACGTTGGGGCGTTCGAAGCGCTTCCTCCGAGGGGCTACGGGAAATTTTTCATTCACATTAACATGTCAAAATGTGTTTAAATATATTATTTAAGCTGTAAACCAACCTCATTAGTGATAATAAACGGATGATAAGTCTCCAGGTTATGCGGGTTATTCCCACCCTCCACCCTGAACGAGTACGTGAGCCCCCTCTGCATATACAGCTCGGGTGTGACGTACCCGTGGATGTACCAAGCATAGCCGGGATTCGCGTACCCACTCACCCCC
>JAQIXX010007206.1:0-11155 GCA_034700605.1 Willowsia nigromaculata | reverse complement strand
TCAGTTGACAACTCAACTGCCCACGACTACAGGGTGGACACCCACTGACGAGGTGACAACTCAATTTCCCACAACTACAGGTTGGACATCCACTGAAGAGGTGACAACTCAGCAGCCCACCACCACCACAACAACGCAAAAGCCAACCTCCACAGGATGGGCACCGCCTGAGCAGACAGCAACTGAAAAATCCCCTTCCGGATGGACATCGGCTGAGGAATTGACAACTGCGGGTGGGAGTGATTGTAAATACAAAGAACCAGGTAATAGCCGTTTCATAACTACAATATTTGGTGAGCCGAGGTATGGTTTTTCAGTTATTTTAGAATCATTTTGAATTTTTAAATGTATTTATTACATGTATTCCCTCCCATATTTCTTCATAGTTGCTCCAAAAGAACATGACGAACTTGTTAAATGGTTGGAGAGCTGGATTGACCGCTACCTTAAAACGGTTCCAGAATTGTCAGCTTACCAGATAAATAAAATCAAAAAGAACTTTACCCGCAGCATGAGGAATGAACTGAATAAAATAAAAGATCCCAAAGCTTCTATATCTGCCATTCGACAGTTGAGGAAGGCAAAGCACATAAATCATCGATCTCGCCTACTTTAACTTTAAAACTTTTTTTCATTTTCAAACATCAAAAGCATGACATTGGAAATTTTTGCAGTATTGTATCTAGTTTTTAAGTTCCTATTTATTGCCTATATACTGTTAATTTATTGTCTATTTATTTATTCATTGATCTCGAGAAGTGTGTTAGCTGCTGTCGGACTGTACTCTGACCTTGAATAAAGTATAACTCTAATTAATTCACGCAACTTTAAAATTTTAATATAAATCGATTATTGCAAAATCCGTCATCGCCGTTATAACGTTTTGGGATGAAATGAGGATAGAACATCAAATGATATTGAATCATGTTGCGTGATCTTACTTTACCCCAGGTGGAAGATTAGACATCGCAAAAAACAAAGCTGATTACTGTCTAATTATTACCAGACAGGGCTATTTCGATTTTTTAAAGTTTTTTCCGTAGTCTGCAATTCAGAAATTGAAATGGCAATCGTATGAACATCAAAACTACTAACTACTATGTAAAGTATGTGTAAGTACTGAAGCTAGACCTTCAAGTAATTTGCCGCGCCTCACACAGTATATATGGCTTTTGTTTCATTGGGCCCCATTTGTTGTCAATCATGCATGCTGGGACAACCAAACAGGGCAATTTGAAGCAAAAGTCATATATACTGTGTGAGGCGCGGCAAATTACTTGAAGGGCCGGTCGCAGTATATCGTAGAAATATATTTAAAAATTAAATAAAGGCTAATGCTATAAATTTTAAGTTTTAAGTGCATGTTGCATATTTTACTTGATTGGGGCAGTCTCATATTGTTCAAAGGTCATTTTTCATGAATCCAAACCTTAACTTTGATATACCTTAAAGCATATTTGGCAAACTGCATAGTTACAAGGGTAGAATTGTAGCTAAGCATTATACATTTTGACCTGATTGCAATAATTTGCAATGAACAAACCTTTCTTTGCACACGTGAAGTAAAAACCACTGTTGCTACGCCAAACTTTCAAAAGTATCATATATATTACTACCCAGCATTAATCTGATGGCACTAGCTTTTTAACCTTTTATCTTTAGGTGATCTTTAGTTTTCTTTTGTAAAAACCTACCATTTGATTTGATTGTAGCTAGACCAACAAGTAGGAAAATGCTAATGGCTGTTTTTACATCAACAAAAATAGAAATCGAGAATTTTAAGTTAATTGCATATTGAAATTTTTTTTGGAAAACCATCCTAAAGACTAACTGCTTGGGAAATTCCAAATATGTCATTTAGCTCATAAAACAAGTTCAAAGACCAATAGTGACGTAGTTTAAGAAAGCAATTTTAATGACTGGATATAAAACGTTGACCTTGCTGATGACCTTTACTAGCATCCTGTTTACGAATAGAAATAAGTATAAAGCTCTGCGGAAATTTATACGCTATAAATCTTTAACAGAATCATTATTACGTATCTTTAGTAATTGCAATAATCAACACTCATATATTTAGTCCAAATAGTATACATACATATCTAGGTGGCATCAATTAGGCAATTATGAAATATTCCATATGACGTGACTAAATATTTTGTGATGAGTGTGATGAGTGATGACATTAGGTAAAAATTAAGAAAAAGAGAGCATAACAAAAATATTTCGTATTCCCCATAACTATTCTTAAATTATACTAGCTTATTGCTTACTTACGCTTTTTCTAATCATTAAAATGCTTGAGGCTAGAAAGCTTTACTTTAAATTAAACACAAATTCAATGTATTCAAATCGCTTTCATACTTGCATTAAAATTTTAAACTTATAGACATTTTAAAACACTTTCCAAGTAATTCGAGTTTTCATTAAGGGTTCACCAATGGCATTCATGAAATTCATTATTTTCCTGCAGTACAATAATTTTCGAAATGGTTTAACCCTAACTGCTCTTTTTATTTCGACCAAATATCACTGCCATTGCATATAATTTTAAACGTAGCAAATTTTTAACTGTACAACAGGAAAGAGTTGGCTAGAAACCTGTAATTATTTGGTAGTCATGTCATGCATCACTTATGAATGGTAGAATTTTTTGTCTCCAAATTTAATACCCTCTGGCCTGGCTCTCCAACCCATTTCACCCACACGTCTAACATTTAATAAGACAGAACTTACTTACTGTGGGTTTAAATGCTTTAGTTTTTAAAGGAAAATTTCACTGGTTTTCATAAAAAAGAGGCTGACCACTACTTTAAATTACATATTCTACTAAAAGGTTTTTTTACCAAAGACTATCAACGCCCAAAAAGCATGCCAAGTTATAAACCATCTTTTAGGCAGTCCACTTAACTTTAATCCTTAATAGCCATTATTTACAGAGTTAATTTTCTTTTTCTTCTTGTTCTGCCAAAAACAAGTTTTATAACCTGACATCAGTAACATCTCAAAAATGACTGTATTTTCCTTTACATTAGAAGCAAATACAATCTTACCTCTTGTTGTATAAATGGAATTGGAATATGTCCTTTTCAAGCAAGTCTCCATAAGCTGGGAAATTACTGTATTTAAACTTTTACTTTAATTTATCGCTTACATCTCTCTTCTTGTGTCTTGTGTGCTATTAACAATTTACCTACATGCATGGATTACCTGGAAATAAAGCGCTTCTATAAAAACCGTGAATTAAAAATTATGACAAAAATGATTAATTGGCTAATATGCAGATATGAAAGTATTTCAGAATTTACTCAAATTGAAGAGATTATGACAACGAGGACTATGATAACCTTAAACCCTTTTTGATGGTGAAAAATGAAAGCAGAAATAAATGCAATGACGACATTGATAGTTAGATTTATTGAAGAAAGAAGACAACAGATTTAAAGACAAAGTATAAAAAACAGAATATCCTATCCTAATATCCAGTATTAGATATGAACAAAAAAACATTATGAACAAAAGAAACAATACTGAAGAAAGCGTGTGTAGAGAATGGTAACCGTCAAAAGTGAAAAGAATGAAGATACGGCAGTCTGAGAAAGAAGAAGGGAAAAAATGCAGAGGGGAAAAATGAAAGAGAAAAAGATTTGGGGTTATTTTTATTTAGAAGGAAGGGGGTTGGGGGTAAACCGGAAGCGTAATTGATTTGACGAGAAGGACGAATCCGAGAAGAGAATAGACATCTAACCCATCATTGAGTATTGGTTTCCGGAAGCTCCGGAACTTCCAGCGTTCACTGTTGAAAGAAATTAAAGTAAAAATTATCTCATGCAAATTATTAGCCAAATTAGAGTCGCAATTATTTTTTTGAACTTACATGCTCCATATTGGTTGGCATTCAAAGCGTTCTGAGACGACGCTGAATTCTGAGCAGTTCCAAGTTGGCTGGCGGTTCCTTGGCTACCCTGAGCTTGAGATCCTTGGGCGGAATTTACGCTGTGGTCGTAACTATTGCTATCGCCCCAGTTCTCCCCGTATGTCGATGAGCTTCCGAACTTTTGACCTCCACTCTGGCTCTGTCCAGCTTGACGCGCTTGAAGTGCATTAAAATCGCTAGCGCTTCCTTGAGAGCCCTGGGCTTGGGCTGCTTGGAGTTGGGCACCTTGCTGTTGTTGTTGTTGGTAGGCACCCAAGTTGGATCCTTGGACGGCACCCAAATTCGATGCCTGCTGTTGATACTGTTGACCTTGAGCTGCCATTGGAGCAGGAGCAGGATATCCTCCATAGCCTCCATAAGGGGATCCATATGCTGCATATGGGGAAGCCCCATAGCCGCCATACGCCATGGGGGCGTAGCCATATTGAGGCATGGCTGAGGCGACACCGACGAGCGCTAACACGGCGAAAACTTTCATTCTGATTTGGGATGGAATCTAAGGGAAAAAATAGATGGGAATTAGTTTAATTTTTTTGCAGAGAATTTAATAAGTTGAGGTATTTTTTTAAAATAATAATTAATTAGGTACCTGCTCAGGTGTCAAGTATTGTTACAACCTCTTAACGACAAGGCGAGAGTTGGAGTGAAGTCTACAGAGAGATGAACTTTTATACCAAGTAATTAGATTGGAAATTGGATGACGTGCTGTCTCCTTTTTTTCCTAGTCTTTGGATGGCAAGAAAGATAATTAATAATTAATTATAACCTCAATCCCCACTAATCACCAATCTCTTTCTGCCACCGCGACTACAATGAACAATGGACAATTTGAGGTTGTGCGTGTGGCTTCGCTTCAAGATTGCCTGGGTGACGAGGAAGGCTCATAAGATGATTATTAATTTTATGCGATCTTAATCCCAAGTTATATAGCTATTACGTGACAACAAGATCAATCCCAAATGAAAAATTTTATGCGAACAATAGAATACAGTTTTAATGCGAGAGAGAATCTATATGCATGCAAAAAAATAAATTATTGATGTGGTGTACGCTTTGAAATTGGTAATTAATTAAAATTTTATTTGGCTACGCTTTTTCATACAATTTGATATTTTTTTCGTTTCATTTTTTCACACAAGTCGAGAAAGAATTTCCGTAAAAGATTATTTATAAATGGAATTAATTGGACGGTTGGTTAATGTCCTCGTGATGTGTACGTTGCTCTTGTTCTGAAATTAAAGCAAATAAAAAATATAACCATAAGTTTTGCACAAATCAACAATTGATATGAAAATTGAAAGATTTTTTTGTAAACCCAATTATCTCACCTGCTTCATAAGTACCAGCTTCCACCTGCTTAACAGATCCCTCCTGCTTGTCTCCTGTATCAATAGCCTTAACCTTTTGTCCTGAAGCTTCCGCCCTCGCAGACTCCACAGCTTCCACCTCATCATCCCAGTTTTTGGTGTCATCCCAAGTCTCCGCCTGCATCTCAGACTTGCTAAGTTTCGCCCCTTTGCTTGTACTATTTCCTTTGCTCTTGGCTCTCAACGCTGCGAAAATGGCGTCACTGGCGGTGGCGCTCTGTGCTTCCAAAGCTTTGAATCGGGATGCTTGGGATGCCTGTGCAGACTGAGAGTTGAGGTGGGCGCCCCTCGCATTCTGAGTGTTCTCCGTGTCTTCATGATGATAAGTTGGAGGAGGGGCTGCGGCTGCTCCGGATAAGCCGAATTGGGAAGCGAATCCCATGGTAGAGCCTGCAGGCATTCCTGAAAATTGGGGGAGGCTCATGGAAGCCCCAATCACGACCAGAGTAAAGAGGAACCTCATTCTGATGATAGGTTATATTTATCTGAGAGGTCAAGGTGATTAAAGAAATGAGCAGATAATTAAGGTAATTGCTTATCTGATAAATTTCAAGAAAAAAAATATATCGAGTGGACAGATTATCTTGTCTCAACTCACCCCGAAAAAAGAAAAGCTCGGAAGAGACAGATATTCTCGGCTAGCCGACCGCAATACCACAGGATATATAAAAAATTAGGCTGGTTGTGTGAACAGGATATTGACGTCAACAACTTTTAAGCTACCGAGGGGTCGGCGTCATATAAGCAAATGGAGTGGAATATTTTATTTGGTTGTGGGTAAATTATCAAGTCTTAAAAAGATGAAGAGTTATGGGTGAAGAGACGTCTCGTTCTTAATGCATTATATCCTGCGATTAATTGCTCTTAACTGAGCAACAAATTTTTCATCAGCATTGTTCTCCTCTACTCATCTTTCGAGGTTTTCTGGCTGACGATAATTTCGGATGATGGTGGAGGAATGACGGAGATCGTTTTTCGTGCAGAACAATTGACAGTTAGTTTGTAATGGTTGTTGAATAATAGCGTTTTATACTAGCGTCATATTATGAAAAGATGAGCAATTAAAAAGAGTTATATTCTTCAACTATGCGGAATTGTGTTTTACGTAAATGATAGTTAGAGAGAGAGATGATAATTAACAATTAGGGAGATAATGGTTTTATTGCTTGACTGAAGATGAGCGTAATGGTGATGTGATGTGTATATAAAACGGATGCTGGGTTGGGGAAGAGGCAGATAAAACGGTTTGAAAAGAGGGTGATGATAGGTATGGCTTTCATATGATGAATTAGTAGGTATGCATAAGATGATGGATTCCTTGGAAATGGCATTGCATCAAATGTTTTGGCTTCCCACAGCATATTATTTGCGCTGCATATATGTTCCCGGAGGATTTTATTAAAATTTGTATGGCTTAATATGGCTTGTTTTAATGTGGATGCAAATCAGTTGAAGTGGCACGTGACTTAACTGATAAAAATAATGTGAGGTGTCACAGGTTTTTGGAATGCAATTAATTGTAGATGTGGTTAGCAGTAAATAGTGGAGTAAAAATTGTAGCAGAATGTGAAATGTAGGTTACGTTACAATGCTACGATTTACTATGCATGTTCATATTGTACAGTTGAAACGAACGCTTTCTTTATAAATGAAACGCACGAGAAAATATGTCATATCATATTTTAACATTTTATTGTCATTTTATGAGTTATCAAAGATTCATTTTAAGATGTCGGCTAAAGAAAAGAAAGAAACAGTGAATTGTCACATAAACAATATAGGTATGTATATAATGCATGTATAAAGTTGTAGGTAGATGTCTTCATGTGTTGATCAGCATAATTAGGATGGCGAATTTGGCAATTAAAATAACGTCAATGAAAAGAGT
The DNA here is from genome assembly GCA_034700605.1 of Willowsia nigromaculata. Lineage (NCBI taxonomy): Eukaryota > Metazoa > Arthropoda > Collembola > Entomobryomorpha > Entomobryidae > Willowsia > Willowsia nigromaculata. Next base: position 3,963 of record JAQIXX010007206.1, on the reverse strand, counting down.
TTCATCGGTTATCATGATCACAGAAATGGGTTGATTTTAGACATTTTATATGAAAGACAACTTGACCTAGCTTTTTCAACTTGAAACTTTCAAGGTTTCCTCATTGGATTGATTGTATTCAGAAAATGGTTCTGTGCAAAAACCATCGCTTTTGGCGTGCGTGGGTTTATGCTTTCCTAGTGAGAAATTTGACCACTTTTTAAACATTGAATTCTACCCCAAAGTACATAATATGTCACTTTGTTGAAAAGTAAATACTACTGCATAGCTTATATCTGTGTTGCTTAAAAAGTGATAAAAATTGATGAATCATCGTCATATCACTCAATTTTGATTTATGACATAATATGATCATGATCACATCACCATTTGAGAAATGGAACATGGTTCATGATACCTATCTAGAAATGGACAATGCGAATTGCAAAAAAGTGAGATTAGAGATTATGCAGTAGTATCCACTGCGCGTGTAGTAATTCTTTCATGGGATTAAAATGGGCATTACATTTTATTACATGTACTTAGCAAATGTAGTACCATTCTGTTCTTCTGCTTTTTACAGACTTAAAAAATGACATTGGACAGGAAGTGGAAATCAATTACTCATCATCGTCATGATCATGATGTACACATTGACATCAGCAATTGTGGCGAGATGAGAGAGCGCTTGTTTGGGTGCCTGCCATTTCATCGTATCAAAACCACTCCACTTTACTTCATTTTCTATAATATTTAGTTACATTACTTGTGAATTGCAGAAATATGACAAGTTTAATGATAAAGAGTGAATATTATAGTGAATAGTCTGTCCATAAATTACATGGGAAGTTAGGCTCAACCTTCTAATGCGAGAAATCACTCTGCTTTTATTGGAACGAGTGGTGAGTGGTCATTCAATATCAATCTTTCAGTCTTTCACTTTTTCACACATCTTGTCAATCTTGTCATGTCCTCACTTTTTATTGTGCTTTTGGGCTATAAATCACAGACAAATTACGGGTTTTCTATGAATCTCCGTCATAATTAATAGGTAAGGTATTTAGCATTTATTATCTGTAATATGTAAGGTTAAACCAGTGCAAATTGCATTTCAATAGTACAAACATGACATTCCGAGTTAATTTCCAGATGCGTTTTATGGAAATGGTCGGGATTTCAGTGAAACTTGTCGTTGACAAAGTACAGAAATAGGTTATCACTTAATCCGTTTATACCATCATCATACATCATAATACATTTTATAGCGTGCTATTTATTTGTTTGCATGCGCATCAGCTCAACATTCGCCGTTCCGTCAAGTTCCGTGTTGTTTTGCAATTGCAACAGGTAGCAATTTTGTTTGGCTGTTACTACAATTCTGGATAATGGTTACCTATCACAAAGTTGGTCTAGAGTTTAGATTATCTCATGAAATTTTTCGCCAAGAATAATATTTTGGAAAAAGTACAAAAAGTGTGACTCATCAATCATGCCAATAACTTGGCAGTGCAAAAATCATAACAGTTTTATTTTGCAGCAGAGGGTTAACAGGTAGGAGTAAAGTGTGTGTTTTTGCATTGCGGACAAATGCAAATTGTGAGAATTTAAGAATCTTTAAAAAGACTCTCGTAAGTAATTTGTCTTTAAAGGAAAAGAAAATTAATTATCATCTCGTCAGCAGTGTATAAGTAAATACAGATCTACAAACTACATAATATCATCATAACGTGTGTACTAATAGTACCTATTTGCTATTACTAAAAGTTAAAAATAAATTATTTGCAAAGCAAATTGTGCCAATTGTTCCGTGCTCATTTTTGGTGACTCATCACATCATGATTCAGATCTGATCTGTCATTGCACATCACTTTCTGTCAATTCAATTTTTCCAGGTAGTCAGTACTACTGATTAATAGCCTACTGACTCAGTAGGCTAGTTTTTACAGAAAAAGTAAAATATTTAGTTGGACATGAAGCTTGTGGCTTGGCTTGGCTTCAAGCAGCTCAGAAAACAAAGCATTAAAGCAAACATAGCCCACCAGAAGAACTAGTGCCAGTTTTTTATACTTATGGGGCTGTCCATCTAAAAAATCACCTAGTTTAATTAAGTATTTTTAACACAACTTTAGTTGATATTTAACTTTAAAGCTTTCCAAAGCTTTAACTCCACTATATAGTTAAAATCCTAATTTCCTTTAAAACCCTACTTGTCTTCTACGGACAGCCCCATATTCTAGGAGTACTGCATACATTGGAATTTTTGGTGAATGGATATCTCTCTCAGCTCTTTTTTTGGAATGTCAGCTGCAAACTGCACTGCAGGTGAATCTCTATCTGTCCATGCATAGGTAGCTCTCTGGCATCCTCAATATAACGTATCATCAGTATCCTAGCCAACCCACCCACCATTTCCTGCCCATAATCCACATCCCACCCACACAAGAATGAACTCTTGAAGAGAAGATGACCCCTTATTTATCAACACACACCTTATTCCGTCATCCTTCCCTCGATCATCACAACAACTGCTTGTTCTTCTTTGAAAACTGAAAGTGTATTAATCTTCTTGCCGACTAACTACTAACTACACTACTCAATGCTTTAATTACAATTAAGAGGAAGTTGATCAGCATTAAATAGACACTCAAGTAGTATTACTACCTATTCTACTAGGAAGGAAGGTAGATAAAGAGAGTGGAGGGCAGTATTAAATATTGAAGAACAAGTGGCAAGAGAAGGGGGAGGAATTTTTAATGATTGATTCATTGAAATTTACTTCTGTAATAATGTGTTATGGTAGTAGTGCTATGTAGATTTTTAATTGGGAAGTTGACAGTGTATTTTTTAACGTGAGAGTCAACTAAAGTTAGTTCTAGTCAAGTTTGTAGTTAAAATAGTTAAGTATTCATCAATGCCAGAAAAGCTCCTGCTGCTGCTGCCAAAGTGCTGACAAGTTATCCTGCTGTGTTATTGGTTAGTTAAATACTTAAATGATTTGAGATTGGTAATGTAAGTGTAATGACAAATTAATATTTAATTGTATTGAGCATTACGGATTGATGTGGATGTCTTGCATTTTTTAAGATTAGATTAGGAGACAAAAGATGTTTAATGGCTTAAGTAGCTGTCAAGTTGATTGATTAAGACTGATTAAAAGCATAAAAATCATTTAAAATGGTTTGGCCGGATAAAGGCTAATGGCTTATCTTTTTTAGAGATGATGTATAGAGTGTCACTCTTATCATGAGGGCTTAAATAAACTTAAATATTGATAAAACACTTTAATGATGATTTTAAATGGCTATGAGGAACGTATATTTAGCTTAAAAACTAGGTAGGTATGTATGTAGAGCTAACCTGTTTAGCAGTATAATTAATTGTTTGAGGAGGAGTGATAAAAAAATTGATATGGGTTCTGGGATAACTAATGTTTAAATGCTGCTGTATGGAATGGTTAATGGTGATGATGATAAGTTTTATGGTTTTGTTGTTACAGATGATGATGTTGACCGAAGATTAAAGGCTGCAGAATGAAAAAGATGACGATGGCAGCATTATGAATTGATGAGGAGGTCTACGAAATAAGGGCTACCACCACCGTATTAGCAGCTATTACGCTTTTTACGACGTAGTATTCGGGTATTCCTGCAAGTCTTTATTGAGGTTAGTATTTTGACTCATTATAAATGTTAAGTATTGAGGAGGCACAGTTAAAAATAATTGAGGAGAGTAATTGATTGTATATTTTGCATTTTTACAGCTTAAGTGGCGAGGAAAGCAACCACAATGGATGCAGATAAGGATCAAGGAGGGGGCTCAAGTCTGCCAGTGGATGGTGGAGGAGATGGAGGCGATTCCAGTATTACAAAGGGCATCAGCAGTGACACAACTGAGGAAAATGTACAGGACAAACCTGCGGAAGAGGATTCATCACGATTGAGAGCTTCAACTGATTCCCATCCGTTGTCAGTGGTGGACGCAGAG
>JAQIXX010007205.1:0-11158 GCA_034700605.1 Willowsia nigromaculata | reverse complement strand
AAATTTAAAGCAAATTATACAAAAATTAGGCTTCATAATCGTCGCAAGTTCCCTACATCCTGTTGTCAGGTTTATATCATGACTAAAAACGCTCTCTGTGTAAAGTGAATGTTAAAAGTCGCAAACAAAATATTTTTTTGTTAGTTTAGACAAGATTTAAAATGCGAACCTGGGTCGACCAAAAAAACATGTTGAGGGCAACTTAGGCTTTCTCTTACTCACCACCAGGATTGTAAATGAACCATTTTGATACTTTATAAAAATGCACTTTAGTAGAAAAAGGAAACCTGATAGTACTATAATTGCTTACATTCAATATTAGGAAAAAATCAGTTTAAATATACTTATTCCACTTGCAAAGGGATGAGCAATTAAAACCATGTTGTAAAATAAACTCTGTTGAAAACCAAATTTAAATAACACAAATATTGGCATTATGCGAATTCTTGGAATTAGAAGAGATTTTTTACACAACATGTTTATTGTTATCTGCGAAACAAAGTAACTTTTGATTGATGCGATATGATTTTTTTTGTATGAGTTATGCTCACTTAAACCTGCAGTATATTCCAGGAGAAATTCCAAGAAAATTGAGTATATTTTGGTACTTTAGTTCTTTCATTTACGTACAGTTTGTATCAGGATTTATCACCTTAATATACCAGAATCGTCACCAATTGGCTATTTTTCAGCTCTAAGAGCCCAAAACCGTAAAATAAGAGCCACTACCCAGAGAAATAAGGTGACGAAATGGTATATGGCAATAATTATACGTATCACATATATATCATCTATAATCTATAACAATACAACATGAAGTTTTTAAAAAAATTCACCTTATTCTTCAACATATCTAGCAACAAGAAGGAAAGTTTTAACAAAAAAGTCCACATTTTATGGGGAGAATCAATAGAATTTTTCATTTAAAAAGAATTCCTTGTAGCTAAAATACTGTCGACAGTGTAGCAAATTACGGAGTAAATGTAGTCTGTACGTGTCTCTCGTGTAACTGTTCCAATCGAACTATAATTAAATCTGACATGTTGCATTGAATCTAAATATTTCCGTTGTAGTTTTCCTCGCCATCTGTACATTTTCACCACTTTTATACACTCTCTTATCCATTTCTGTTTTGCATCTAAACTTTCTGAAGTTATTTCAAGAAGAAGGTAAAAGATGCAAGCTATAATACTTATAAACGTGAAACCAAGAACAGGAAAATATAAATACAATTCTAACGGAATTTTGCCAATAGCAACAATAATAACAGAACCACATATAACTAAAAGTAAAAACCCTACACCTAAAATAACACCCAGAAGAAGTGACGCAAATTCATTAAACCTAAACACCAAAATTTGAAGCATTCTCCAATTTTTCACCGTTACATCGTCCAAATCCCCTGAATGGAAGGAGTGAATAATGTTTTTGAACATTGTCAACGAAAAACAATAAAGTAGGATTGTAGTCCGGATTAGAGTACAGCCCTCCAGTATTGAAAACAATGTTGTAATGGCACGAAGAAAGATTATCTGAAAATTTGTAGCAGTGCCACGAATTTCTGTTGGAAATATAATTTCAAAGAACATGTATGGAACATCTTTTTTGAGATAGGTTAGTACCAATGGAATAACTAACGGCACTACAGTTTGGACTACAATGAAAGATAAAAGGAAAATTGCGATTATATCTGGTTTTCCATTTATACGTAGGATACTCTTGCAGAATCGACTTTTTTGTAAAGGCTTTTTCTTGGATGTATTTCTGGTGACTTCTGATTCCAGTTTCAGAACTCCATTCATTGTTTCAATAATGTCTACACAATTTTGCATTGAATAAGTGTAATACATTGCACTGCCAAGGAAAACGAAACAAATATTGATAAATATACTGAAGAATGAAAACAGTGAATACTTTGCCGGATGATTAAAACCGTCAAATAGGACAATCAAACTAGTTATGCCACCAAAAACTTGAATTAGCCCAATGTTGGAAAATTTCCAGGCCAGAATATGGGGGATGAGTTTTGTTTCTTGAACAAAACGTTCGTTTGTGTGATCCCAATACAAATACGAATGGTAGTTGTTAATTTTATCGGTCATGGCTTGGTTTAGCCTCAAACAGTATATCAGAAGTTCTGATGGCATGTTGAATATTGAGAAAAGCGTACAATTTTGTTGTAAAAATGGAATATTAGAAATGTTAAAATTAAAGGAATTTTTGCTTCAAGATTTACAAGACACTGAAGCATTTACGGATTTCAAGAGACTAAAATTGAATTTTATTTGGGATTTGGCAGAGGTTACCTTAATTATCTATCTAGAACATTTACTTACTTTTGTAATGTTTTAATTTAAAACTATATTAATAGATCTACCCACATATTTACCCGTTTTGATTCGGGTGTATCGAAAGAGCGAGAGTAGAACATATGCTATGATAGTTGAGTCAACTGAAACAATTTAATTTACAAATATATATCTAAAAAACTTCTTCAGTTTCCAAAGCGTTTGGTATATTTTAATGATAATGGTTTTCTGTGAACCAAACAAGGAATAGGCAAGTTTCTACTAAATTCACAACTTCACAAAACGCGTACTTTAAAGATTTAAGTGGTTGGAATGCATCGCAGTAATTACATTGAATTGAAATTTATTGTTGTCTGGATCACTTCATACAAAAGTACATATAAGGTAGTTATTCCAAGGACATTTAGGTACTCCATTGTGGGCAGTTAAAAATTATATGCCGAGAGTTGATTGCATTTACAGTAAATTTTTTATAGTTTAGATAGGCAGGTGTGTGTTAATAAGATGGGTAACATAAAGTATAATTAATATTATGTATTCAATTGTCCTTATTATAATTAATAACATAGTCAATACATTCGGAGTAATCAAGTACACTATCAATGTCAGGCTGGTCAATATAATTATTACATTGTTCATATAAAATGTGTCCTAAAATTGATTTTTTAAATGTGTTGATAGAATTAACTTTATTATATATTTCCTCTGGTAAGTTAATCCAACGGAATACTGCGTTGTATTTAAAAGTATTTCTTCCCCAATGCAAAAACATGTTGGATTCCAAATATTTATTTCTGCGTGTGATTTGTGACTCACTGAAAGAGAAATTGAGATAATTATTAAAATAACCTTGATTCTGGAAGAATATACAATTGTAAGCCAGCATTAAGCTTTCAAATAGGTGATTTTTTTCACCGAAACAGTATTCTAAACGCAATAAATAAAAGTAAAAGTATGTAAACATCCGCCATATTCAAATGCTACTATTTATACTACATTTTATAACAACGAACAAAAAAATTAGTTTGCGTAAATTTGCAAACGGATGGACGGATTTTCAAGGGAATCGTAGAAGTTGTACAATAGTATAAGTTTTACTCCCACTCATTTTTTGGTTTTATAAACGCTTAATGCGTAGTTCACTATATATTTAACTAAGATAATTGAATTTGTGATTACTAATTTTTGTGCCATTCATACGACATGAATATTTAAAGGTAAATGAAAACATGTTTTAGCTTTCTAAGTGATTTCTAAGAAATAATTGAACATATTCATACGTGGTTCTTAAAAAGTCCAATTATATTAACTTAACGAAAAGCGAATAATATATAACAAAATAAAATGAGTTTGATGCTTTACGTCAGAACCAATTAAATTTTTTAAATTGTTTTATTTACAAAAGCTTTATGTTCAGTTACATTAGACTAGCATATTAATTGAAAATATGATAGTGTTAAATTAAAAGTTTTAACGATTAAAACGATTCTAAATTCGTTCTAAATTATGAAGCAAGCAGCACATGATGGATGGTTTAGCGAACCTTGTCTACTCATATTAAGATATTTCAATGCCAGTATACCCTAAATACTGATAAGAACTTGTTTTAAATGTTTGGAGTAACCGAAAATTGTCTTTAAAAACTCTACTCGTGTCCGCTGCTATTATAGCATGACGCCTTTTTTATCTGATTTAAACTATTTGTTTCAAAAAATAGCAGTAAATATGGAGTTCAGTTAATAACTCATCTCTTACAATAACTTGCTTAAGTCTTCCTGATTATAGATTGTTGATTTTAGGATAAGGCTAGTTTACATAACTTGTTTGAAATTCTTTTCATTCCTATTTTCAAATTGTACCGTGGAATCTAGCAGATAAGAAATCAGAAGCATCTTACATTATTTATGTATCATATTGGACGACAAATACTAGCAGAAAAACCAAAAAAATTTAAATGATTTTCCGTCATTCCTCTGAAACTCGTTTGTAATTTCTAGCATGGGTAATACACATATTTAGTTTTTGCGGCAGCAGTCACGAAAGCAATGTCAACCTCGCTTATATATCTTTATTAATACCATTTCTACATCATATACACGAATATATTTGTCCTTATAAAATAGAATATTCATTTAATACGCAATGAATTTGCAACGTAAATGCTACATTTTAATGCTAACTCACAACTATGTAGGTATCATTCTGTCATTTTGTATTAGTAAATCGATGTCAGATTGTTTAGCAATTATAGTAAAAGAGGAACCAAACATTTATTTACATCAAGGAACAATGATATTCTTTCAAACATTTTCAACCTGTCTTAAAGTCAATCCTGTGAACTTAGAAAATGTCAACTATACAAATTCTGAATTTGAAAACGAGTATACTGAAGAACCAGACTACAATAGTTTTGATATTACAAGATTAAGACTAACTTCAAAATTCAGAAAATGTACATGGTCTCTACTGGTTTTAGTAACAGCTACACTCAATGGATCTCTGGCAGCAATTGAAAATTCTAAGCCTAAACTTTCAGAAAAAGTTTTAACTATGAAAGTTATTGGAAATTAAATTACCAACCAGATTCTATTGTCACACGAAATTTCATCCATTCCATATATGGTATACTTGAATGTTCTATACCAAACAATAAGTTTACAATGCCCAGCTACAAAAACGAGTGTTTTATTGTGGAAGATTTTTAATTTACATGTGGTTTTGTACATGCACGAAAGCTGCAGTGAGATTTTTTATAGGAAGCATCAACTAGTGTGGCATCCTACCATTCCTGATTCGCGAAGATTATCTGGCACTCTACGTCACTCAATTTGCATAAGTTCAGTTCAGATAGGCGTGTGGTTTACAAAAATCTCCCTAATTGTCATGCTGGATATATTATGGGAATGATGTTGACCGCAAAATTTCTTAATGTTTCAATCACTTTAGCCGAGTTAGGTTATGAGGATTATGAAACCACTGACACTATACAATACACAAATATTTTGGCTACGAACATTAGATTTTAGAGTTCCAGATCGTTCCTTAATAGAATCTGTGAAGTTGAAAGTAGCAACACAATCAGATGTCATGTTTATGTATTGCAGTGAACTTAAGGAAATATCAGTTCAAAAATTCGGCAAATTCTTCTTCGTGTTTTAACCTAGTTTATGGTTTGGACTAGGAACAGCAATGCTTTTGTATTCTTTCATTCATAAAAGATCACTACATGGATTAGACCTTCTAAATCTGATGACTGGATTGAAACTTAGGAAAAGCCACATAAACAATTTAATTGGAGTTTACATGATTTCATTTGTTTTTGTTACCACAACTTACCTCGCAGCTTTTTCTGTAGACTTTTTGTTCCTTGACTTACCAAAATCTGTTAATGAGTTGATAAAATCGAATTTCAGATTTCAAGTTAATTCAAAAGAGATTCTAAGATTAATAGTAAAAGCTACACCACCTCAGCAACAGCAACTTTTCGCAAAATATTTTGGTGTTAGTAAATTTGAGGATCTGTTTTCAAAGAAGTTTGGTTTCAACGAAAAGGATAAATTGGCAAAACAATTAGAAAAAATGGGAGAAGATAAAGTTTTAAGGATTGGGGATCTTAGGGCAATGGTGTTTACAACAAGTTCAGTTTTAGCTAACATTTTATTGTTGACACGAAATGCCATGTTTCAAGACAAATATGTATGTAGTTATATTCATGTTCCAAAAAGTGTATACCCCGGGATTGCAACGGGATACGTGATATGGGGTCCATTGTCAAAAGATACAAACACCGTATTTTCCGGGTTCAACGACTTTGGAATTGTTGAAAGAAACCAACATTTAATTAATTCTATTCAAATGTTAAAAGACACTGTTAACTGGTCACCTGTAGGTAGTGCACACAGTGAACCGACATCAATCAAACTTAAGTCACCATTGGGCTGGGTGTGCTTCTTTCATATTATAGTAAGAATATTAACTTTTATTTTGACTTTAGTTTTAAGATATACTGTACAAGGGTAATATGGGATTTAGGCTGGCAATATTCGTTCCAACTATATCATGCGATAACCCCAATATTAGTATTTTGCTCACTTTATTTCTATGCCAATGCCAAAAAATTCGTAAATTATATGTTTTGAGCAAATCATTAGGTATATGCGTCTTCAATTGCATTTTATGAGTGATATACTTACTAATACGTTGTTACCATTTTATACAATATTATCATTGAATAATGTTATCCTGTAAGCAGAAAACTGTAGAAAAATTGACATTTTTGTTTTGTATAACTTCAAAGTTGTAACTATAAGTTTCAAAGGTGTAATTAGGGAAATGTTTGTATTTCCTGTTTAGAGTTACATGTTGGTAATTAAAGTTGTAATTTAGTTCCAAGTAGCAAAACATATTATTGAATATTAAAGATGGTAATAAACTCGTGCCAGTGACCAGACAGCAGTCTATAATAACTTGGAAGATAAATAATTACTTACGTTGTAGCTACTCTAATTGTAGTGAAAAGCAAATTTTCCTTGGAATAATTGGCAATTATTCTTAGACACCCACATTCTGGCTTGTGATGTTGTTCAATTTCATTTTTAGAACTATTGAAAGCAAAATAAAGAAGTCGCTGAGGCAATAGTAAAGAAAATGAGTTTAAATGATTCTCCTATCTACAAATTAAAGGGAAGATGAAGTTAACAAACCAATATGCGATCCCGCTTTTAGACGTTGTGCCATTCTTTCTTGACCAAACCACGTCCGATGAAGCATATCTATAGCTTATAATCAAAAACTCAGTTCAGGTGTCTGATTTTGAAGGGAAAACGTACAAACTAACACCAAGTATATAGCAAAACTAACTCTCATAAAGATTAATTGTTTTGCATTTAGTTGTTTTTGAAAAATACATTTATGTATTTAGTTGCTAAGCCAAATAATTTTATGTTAAATTTAAAAGCTTATTTCAAAAGCAAATGCCAAATTGTTTTTCAAATTTGACTACCTAACTAAAAGTTATGTTCATCTTTAATTTACTCAACACTAATTCAGTAGACTAGGTGAAAACAACGAAGCAACATAACAAATCTTAAAAAATTCCCACTCTCAAAATGTTTAGCAGACGACTATACAAAATAATATATTTAGCTTTAAAGCTATCCCAAACATTTAGCGTATCCCCAATGGTTTTCAAAAAGGATACACTTTTATTCGATTGTTGTAACCCAAAAAGTTCTAATATTCATGCAAAGATGCAAAGGAACTTTTTCATATCGGTATCATGGATGTTGGGATCCTTAGTCAAAATATTTATTCACTATAGAGCTCACGATTTGGATGGACTCAACCTTGCTATTGCATATTTCTGCGGTGGAGCTACATTCATTCTTGTGTACACGATTACACGATTCTTCTCCAAGGACCTTTGCAGATCCTTAAATGGCTTGTTCATTTTCATTCGTCACTTGCACCGTAAGTCTAAACAAATGATTAAATAAATGTTTTAAGTTTTTAAGCTTTTTTCTAAATTTCAGGTGTCTACATGCCAAATTTGGACCCAAATAAAGACAAAATCAACATAATCCACGACACTTGTATATACATTTGTGCTATAAGCTTTCTAGTACTTCATCATTTTCTCTTACTTTACCTGCTTTATGATCCACGGGGTGCTATATATTTGGGAAGTCTTGTACCCGAGAAATATTTTTATTTTCCTGTGAAAATACTCTTTATTTTGTTTCATGGTTATACACTAACTGTTTTGAACATTAGTAATGCTATAATTACAGGGTCATTTATAATTTTTGAGTTTTATTTTCTTCGGATTTACGCGGGGGAACTGCGCTTGAATAAGAAGGGACCTTATGGAACATTAAATAGCTTACGAGACTCAACGCATAATTTGCGTATAATTTTTAGAAGCCTTCAAGTTCTCCATGCCAACACATTTTGCTTTCTTGGGTTTTATATATTTTTGTTGAGTGCAGCATTTATGATTTCTTCAATATTTTTTAATTTTGTTCTGGTTAGTTACTGGGGTGATCTGAACACAGTAACTAAGGCGCCATTGTTTTTTGGTGATATATTAATGATTCTTATTTGGACGGTTGTATTGGAAATTGGAAGATTGTTCTTTTCGAAAGGAGATAAGGTGTTAAAAAGTTGGAAGAAGAAGGATTGGGGTTGTGATGATAAAAATAAAGAAATGAAGAAGTTTAGGTTGTCTTGCAAGCCGATATTGATTAATTATGGGAGCCAGTATGTTTTGAAGAAAGGGTCGTTATTTGTGTTCTACAAAGGGGTAATGAGAGGCACCTTTAGAGCCTTATTGACACATAAGTGTTAACAATATTCTGCAGAAAACTATGTAATAATAATATAAATTCTAATTGCATTACAATTCAAAAATAGTTTTTAGTTGTTATTCACCGGTTTCTGATCCTGCTAATAGCTTTAAACTAAAAAATAGCTTTAAACTAATAAAATTGATAGTTGTTAAGCTTTAGTAATAATTGTATATTTAAATTGATATTTTTCATGTTTATTATTCATATTTATATGTATTTACGCAATATCAATTACAGTAAAGTCATTAATATATTGTTGCTGTTTGGTATCCTTATTTCATATAATCGTCAGAACACGTTTTCCGTTTCTGTTAAATTTTAATTTAAACATTCAATTGTTCAAGCATTAAAATACAATTTTCTATTTTTGCAAATGACAACAAAGTGTTAATGAGTGTTAAGAGTTTTAACTTTTAGAAACGACGATTTAATTCAAAATTGTGAAAGTAGTATACACTCAGAAATATGTACATGTTTTTGGTCAAGCCAACAAACTTGACTAGGAGGTTGTCATTTAGTTTTGGGATCTGCACCATTGGGTTTACTCCATTCCTTGACACACGACTTCTAAAAATATAGGTTTTGAAAGCTAGTCAGGCCTATGAAACCGCCGAGACGACTAAAGTTGATAAGTAATGTAGGAGTCAGTTTTTAGGCAAAACCCACAAATTTTATTTCGCAACAGAAATAATTACTTATAACCTTGAGACGAAATGTATTGATGTACCATTAAACTTACGCACATTAAGTGAAGTAATTCAACTTGAGGCTCGCAAAATGATTCTAACGAGAACAATATGCGCTTAAAATGTATCTGCTAACACCTCAAAATATAATCATAAAAGCATAATTTAGCATTGCACAAATTTTATGTCTTTTTCTTGACCATAATGACTCACTCTTAAATCAACGAAAATGATTGACAATTCTGTATCCAAATCAAGTTTGTTGGATGTTAGAAATCTCAAAGATCATTAGTTTTTCCTTGTGATTATTTCTGCCATTCTTTTTCTCAAGATTAAAAGTGTGAGTCAAAGTGACTATGGGAAGAATTGGGATATTTATTGCTCTAACGTTCTGTTTTGCTGTGGTGGTAGCAGAGACAGTCGAGGGAAGCGACAGCGTACCTAAAGAAGTAAGAACCTAATTATAAAATATAATATAAAAACTGTTTGACCAGAAATGTGTAAACTCCACATTCCCATGTAATAAATATTTTACAATAAAGGAAAGCAGCGGTAACCCAATCACTTGGCTGATTGATAGTGTTCATAAGGCGACCAAATGGGTGTGGCACAAAGTCTTGGGCGTAATCTTAGGATTAAGTGGGCTAGGTTCTGGTCCTCCTACAGAATTCAAGTCGGATTTTGGAACTCACAATGTATCAAAAACAGCAATGGATGAGCCTGCCGAAGAATTGCCAACTCCTTCAAAACATGCAAAACCTAAGGCTCATTGAAAATAAAAATATGCTCATAAGTTTATAAGAAAAGCATCAAATAAAATAATATAAACATTTTTGGAGTACTTATCTGTCGTGTTTTTTAACCATTACATGGAAACATGAGATTTTTCATAAAAAAGTTTACATGTCTACCACAAAACATAAATATTTTCCTAATTTTTGAGCTAAACGCGATTCTGACTAAACCTTATTAATATTTCACATGTCAAGAAATTGTAAACATAAAGTTTCCACCACAACCAATATTTGACACTTAATTGTATGTTTGAAAGTACAACATAAATGCTTTTCCTATATCCCTACTAAAATATATAATGACGCAATATCGTAGTTACAAGTACATGAGCTATTTAGTTAGTTGAAAGTATTTTGATATTCAAAACATATAATTGTTAAGAAAAACATACACCACGTGGTCAAATTACATGTTGCGTGAAATAAGTTCACGATACAAAAGCAATCAACCTGAACATAGGAAAGGTAAAATAGTGCTAAATTGAAGGTATATTTGTAATTATATTCGTATAATTTAATAGTTTCAGGAAATTTCTCATGCAATTGGCCAGTGCTATAGTTTAAGAATACACGTCTGCATACCAAATCAGTTGAATCCTTTAATTAGTCAGCATTTCACGTAGACAAACACATGAGTCTTAATTATATACAATTTTACTTGTATTTGTAAAATTGAAACACTATTTTCTATTCCTGTAGGAAACCAAGCCTATTTCAAATATACAATATCAAAATTTTCCTAAACGCTTATTACTTTATTTCTTTCAAGATCGAACTCCCTAACAACTCTGCTTGCACATAGCAGACAATGGCGTTACTCTGTTAGGAAGTCTAAAATCTGACTGAAAGTCAGTGTGCTTTTTCGTGTTCGGAAAAATGCTAGAAAAAAGTTCCCAGAATAGGAGAGTTCCTAGAAAGTAAGTTCCCAGAAACGGAAAGTTCGGTAATAGGAATATTCCTAGAAAACATATTCGAAGAAACGACAATTTTCCTAGAAAATTCGATTCCTAGAATGTAAGAAT
>JAQIXX010007204.1:0-11159 GCA_034700605.1 Willowsia nigromaculata | reverse complement strand
AAAGATTCATTTTTGAGCATAACTTTTTCATGATTTCCGGTTACCGCTGAAAATCCTTTTAGGTTAAGAATATTTCACCAAAAACAGGTATCCAGATGTATCCAGGCGATTACAATTTCGAATGCAATGTTTCTATGAAGAATTTAATGTGGAAATGAAAAAAAAATTAAAGAAATCGTATACTGATGTATATAAATGCGAATTATCTTTAAATCGTGACAAGCATTTCAGAAGTAAGCTGTCCATTTCAAGCATTGATTTGTCTAGTGGTCTACTTCCATAATACAAAAAAGTAATTACCTTGAACATTGTAAGGGGAAACATGATATAAGCGTGTTTTTCTAACATAAAGTTAAGAAACTGATAATAACAGTTTGTGTAAAATTATTATGGTTACATGATTATCCGTTATGTGCTAAACTAAAGGTTGGGCTACTAGACACAAAAGGTCTTTGGACAACTTCCGCCAAAAATGAGAATGTAGACATATATTGTTGAGCTGCTAAAAAGTGATTTGTGGCATAATTTTGCTACTTTCAAACTACCCATATTGAAGGATCGGCAAATTGTTGGTTTCAATGGTATGGAGAGCCTTCAGGACAGGCGCTTAAAGTTACTTTACATCAAATATTATAAGTTTATTTAACCCAGGGTTTATTGTATACTAGCTAGCACAACTCTAGCTCACTCAAAAGTAATTACTTGAAGTATGACATAAATATATCATACATACGTAAACATTTTTTCTTCCATTATGTTAAGCAAGTTAATTAAATTCAATTAATTTAAAAGTTTATTTAGTTCAATTTATTTATTTCAATTTATTTAAAGGTGTGCTATACTCAATTTATTTAAAAAAAAGTATTATATTCAATAGGTTTAAAACTTTATTGCACCAAACTTACGATTAGTCAAAAGTTCATTGGTTATATGACTAGCGCTAAAGTAGTATGAAATGGACGGGAATTTCTAACACTAATGGATAGGTTTTAATTAAATATATTCAATGCAAAATATCCACCACATAAAACTTAAATGACTTGTTTCTACTCAATGTTTCCATCATTTTTGTAAGTCCATGTCAAAACTGGATAGATAGATTGATAAACTAGATTGATGAGTAATTTCATCAACTTCCTAGTCAATTTTGGTACACAACAAATATTTAGCTATCAAATACTCAAAATTCTTTTGTCATGCAATATAAAAATTAAAACAATTACAAAAGTATTGAAAATTTAATAGATTTTAGTACTAAAAAGTTTAAAATGTTTAAGCTAGTTTTCATTTTGTAAAAATTTACTGACCCAATTTTTATCTTTAGGTCCCAACAGGACATAACGGTAAGCTGAAGGTCCTTATGGATCCTTTTGATAATAGGACTAGAGAGCCTTTGTTTCTTCCTTTTCTTCCAAGCTCCTTTCACCGTTTTACTAATATTGTTAATTTTACCAGGATAAAAAGAACCAGCCAGTAAAAACAAAGATAAATACAGGGTGGCATAGCATACAAAGAATATTCCTAGTGCTGAAGTCCCAGATCTAATATTTCCATTAAGTACTACCGACATAAGAGCTATAACAAACATCATCACAATCGTCAGGAAAGGCAATACCAACTTTTCTTGAAAACTATAATTTGCGACTACTGTGTAAATTTGCAATTTTCTGTACCCATTCACAAACTGTCTCACCCCGTTATTTCGTTCATCAGATAAAGACGCTTTTTGCATTTCCTTTTTAAAATGCTTAACGTTTTCATAGATCGCAATATTACACAAAAACATGCCGTCAAACAAAAATAGAGATCCAATTACCGCAAAATTGCTATATGTCCAAAATTCAAACAATGCGACTACTAACTTTAGACCGTATTTCAACACCAAATTGTTTTCCAGGTATGGACAAAACGTGGATGTAATTGGTTCAAAGTCAGTGAACACAACAAGAAGCATGTACAATATTGGAACAACAACTGTTATCACTAGAAGGTTAGCAATCACAAATTTTATCATGAGCGATTGTTTTGCTGGCTTTGTGTTAAAAATCGAATTAAAAGTTATTGCAAAACACTTATGATCCCTTCTTGCATATCGCATGACTGTATATCCAAGACTGCCGGCTACAAGCAGGAAGGATGCACTAATTATTTGATCTCCATTTAACTTTCTGTCTTGCTGGTTGATAAATATGATCATTATCAACACGGCCTGTAGGGATCGTACAATTCCATGACTAATTTTGGCAAAATATAAGGTTTTTAGAGTTGCCGTGTTTGGAGTGGCCTCTAAAATTTTGTTTGGATCCTTACTGCGAATAAGAGGACATATATTTCCAGGCATCATTTCTGCAAGTTTGAGATGTTTATGAAGTAAAGATCTTATGCTGACTTTTCCAACATTTCAAATCCATAAATTCCTAAGAAAGGCACTGTAAAGGATTTATTCATCAGAATAAACACCAAAATCTGGGAGCTTGATGAATTAAAGGTACCTATACTAAAAACCGGTGATTTTGTATTTGGCTTTCAAACTTCAAAAACCCCTTTTAAAATGTAGTTTAAATTATACACTTTCAGTGTACTAGCTGACAGTAAACAAACAGCCAGTTATATCGTGGATTGGTTGTTACTGTACCAGAAATATTTTAATAATGATTTCAAACTAAGCAAGCCCTTGTTTACGAAAGCTTGACAAATATTTAGTAAATAGCTTAAGAATTCTCACTGAAATTTAATTTGTTTATCTACAATTTGGCGTGTATTATTGTGAAAATTAATGATTTTTATGACAATTGTATTGATAATTTTCTCTCAATCACGTGAAATCCTTGATTGTATGTGTGCTAAAAATTGTAGACATGCTAGGAAATAATAAGAAGGACAGTTTTATAATTAAGCCTACTCAGAATTGATTTATAATATTTTGGTCATTAAGAGTCTTGCGAGAAATTACTATGTACATCGTTTGAGGAACCAAAACATCGTTCATAACCTGAAGTCTGTGAATGATTTGTTTGTATGTTGACAGTTTTTAAGCATTTATATTGAAATTACTAGAGATAGCCTGCGTGGGTTGAAAGTTGTTTATCGTCACAGACATGAATATTGTGAGATTCTACAAAGCAGCTTTGGTTTACTCTTTAATTTATTTGTTTTGATATTCGTTAGAAAACAATTCATAATTCCACGCAAAACCTTCATTTATATATGTAAAGCATTGCATACAAATTAACGATATTTATAGTCTGCTTTTGTAATTGTCTTATAATATGAGCATAGTTTCTATTCTTACTCTTGATCAGCTTAAAGTGAATATCCTTTCCTTCAATGACGTTTTCGCCTCCGCAAACTGAAAACCTTATTCTATGTACTTGGCATAATAAAATGTTTTTGTATCTTCCTCCTGCGTCATGGAAATTTACACAAGAATGAATTAGATACAATACATGATTTTGGTTTGTGTTTTAGTGAACCAAATAATTGGATTGTCATAAAAGAAGAAGCATAATATTGTGCATAAGTTTTGCAAGGAAACTTTCTTTACTATGCTGGTAATACAACATGATCCAGTGTGTTATGATCTGCCTTCACTAATGCTTGTGCACCAAAAAATCAAATCAAAACATTTTTATGCCATTCAAACTCTTATCAGCTCTTTTCACTTAAGAGCCACATACTCACATTTCATTGAATATGTATGAAAACCATGCATGGTATATACTCAAAAGATGCATGATTATCAAAATTCTGAAAAGTACAAAAATGTGCTGTTACATGGAAAAAAGTTACATGCTAAGGATATCATGTGTTGATATGGAGAGTCTATTTCGATGGCATAATAATAATATTATACTGTCTTTATAAGATTGCAAAGCATTTATTTAAAGAATTTTTTTGTTCTTTTAAAATGCTTGTACCCATTCATCAGCATCTTAAAATCCTTTTAATGGGGTGCGACTCGCAGTGTATTCTACAGTATTTATTACAACGTAACGACAAGCGAGGTAGAATTGTGGAAAGAAAAAAGACATGAGCTGTATTGTGTTGTAATAATTCATTATGTGATCATCTTCAAATTGAGTTTATGCACTCCATTACTTTTTTAACAAATGACTACGCTAAGTATAAACTGATGGGATGCATAGCAGTCACAAAACATGTGTTCTCCTTCGGATACTTCAACGAATAGATAGTCATTTTTGATCGGTGTCCACATCCGCAATCATTTTTATCCTTAAATTTATTGAAATATAAGTGGGAGTTAACCCCAGAGTAGTTTTTAGTGAAAGCTAATTCTTCAGAAAAGATAATTTATTTAAACTTTCAAAATTTTGTGATCAGGATGTTAGGTGTTTCCACCGCTGACGATAATTTGGACTCTGCAACAATAATTGCATATCTAACCGCTAAAAATTTTACACTAGAGGAGAAACTAAGCCAAAACGCGAAGGAAATTGCAACGCTGAAAACAAAGCTACATAAGGAGAATCAAGACAAACTTAAGTTAAGAGAACATGTGTTACAATTTGCTGAAACGATTAAAAAACTGGAAGCGGAAATATTATTTCTAGTGAATAAATCCAAGCGAAAATCAAATTTGAATAAATATACGTGCAAAAATCATATTTCAAACTTTGCTTCCGTGTCACAAAAACTTGATAGTGTATCTGTAAAGTTTCAAAAACGTATTGACACTTGTTTTGAGCATAAGAAGCAAGTAAAATGTGAACTGCAGAGAATTAATAAGCGATTGGAGTGCATAATAGCACGTGTTTTGTTTACTCCCAAGCTAGATAATTCTAAATGTTTAGGAATACCATCAAAAAGTACCAAAACTATTTTCAAAAACTTCGCAAATTCTAATGCCTCCAAGAAAAGTTGTCATCGCTCAAGTCGCATGCCATCAAAACCTAATCGTTTGGTTGATGATTTGATTCTCAATAACAATGAACTAATTGAAAAGAAGAAAAGCGGAATCCAATTGCAAAAATGTTCGACATCCCAGATCACTGCTAAAAACGAATTTGTGCACCACAGAATCTATAAAAAATCATAGTAAACTCCAATTAAAAAATATGTAGTAACTCGCCCAACAGAGGTAACAAGTTTTGAGGTACCACATGATTGAGTGATTGCCTACCCGTAATAAATAGAAGGAATAGCTTTCTAATGAGTTCATAACTTTGATCATTCACTTAGGACACGTTTGGTGACCTTCAAGAAATCATTTGAAGAACAATCAACTACAGAAAAAGTTAAGAAAAAATTGATTTAATGAAGCGTCAGGCTCCTCTTAAGTGAAGATAGCTGTAAGTAATTCAAACAAATAAAGCATTAAAAAACATCTAAACAAATTATTCCTAAATATGATTGAATATTTATTTGGTATTTTAGCAAACAGCTAAAATTAACTTTGAGGTATTTCCTGAAACGACATCGAGTTTACTGAAAGCTTAGTTTGATCTAATAAACATACAAAAGTTTTTTGTCTCTTCAAATAAATGCACGGGCTGGCCTTGTAATCTGTTTGTTGCTACAGTTTTTACATAGCATACTACAGATTTAAAGATAATTTGTAGTTAAGACAGCTTTATTCTCAGCAATTTAAAGCTAAAACGGAAGCGATTATGTTCATCTGTTATGGTTTGACGGTGGCTTTAATGTTATCTAATTAGTTCATTACTGTACCTATATTTACAATTAGTAACACATTAGTATTGCTATTAATTTAAGCACTAAATAATAATGAAATGTAGCACAATATATTTTTGGCTTGTAATTAGCTCATTTTAGAAAGTATGTATCAGACAAAACTTGAAAATTTGAATAAAATCACGTTTTGTTTTTGAAAAAATGTTTGAATACCTGTTTTGTGTTGATGGTTATCAAAATGTCAATATCAGTTGAGAAGGTTATGTCAAAGTTTTATGGCGAATTCTAAAAACAGTCAAAATCAATGAAAGAAAAAACTATTGTTACCAAAAGTTACAATTTTACTATAATTACTCATGTGTTTGTATTTTAAAAACTATGTTTCATAAGAATTTGTATGGTAAGTGTTGCATTATTTATTGAATCTCATACAGGCTAAAAGTTTACAAATTGAAGCTAACTAAATTGCTTTTTTTTTGCTCTCACATTTTCCTTATCGCAAAAATCAATTCATTCCATTCATAATAATTTGGTGGAAATATTGCAGAAATGGTGCATTCAGAATTGAAATATTGCATACACAGTTAATCGCTTTTTCGTTGCGTGTAACTCTTCTGATGCTAAATTTTCGTGGTTTAAAAATCGTGAAAACATTTAGATATGACTGGAACTGCATTACATGTAAACATTATAGGATATACTTAGTTCCATATTTCCTTGGAAATTCCATACAATATTGCAGTTGATACGTTGTATAATAAACTGTTTTATCTATGCACTGTTCTGAAACCCTGGTAACGACAAAAAAGACCAGAGAGTTAGGAGATTTAAGGGCGAAAATATAAAATAAACGCCAATATTTGCTTAAAGACTAGCTCAAACTAGTAATATGATCACTTTAAAACGTGAAGTTGGTATTTTTTTGGAGCTTCTAAGATTCTTTTTCCTGGTATATATAATTATCTTTAATTTAGCTTGATTGCGTCTAACATTACTTATGTACTGAATTTTGTATTTGGAAATTTGCAGATACTTATGACTAATTTATTTATTGAAATTTCACAATAGTTGTTTGTAATACATGCTGAGACTATGTCTTGGTTTATACTCATAGCTCAGCTCTTACGTGTACAGATAATTAGCATAATTCTGCGCGTGCGGGCAGTTGTAGAGTAATCCAGAAGTCTGAATAAATCAATGTCGACATTAAAATCTGAGATTTTTGACTGTTAGCTCAAATGGTAAGCAAACAAATCATGAAATATTTATTATTTAGCTGGCCTATTACATTACAAAATTTATTCTGCAAATTCTTTGAAACGATAAGTTTGCCACAATTTATTTGATTTGGATACAATCTATTGTAGCATAATTTTGTGTATATTTTGCATGCGCTTCAGATTCTGTTTTCGTTTAGAGTTGTTAATTTACATCGTTTATTTCCATTACTATAAAACCTCATATCTGAATCTTGAAGATGAACTTAAAGCATCAATGGTTAACCAAATTTCTGTCAATTCACACTTGCAGTCTTGTAATTTATTTGTATCCTATTGAAGCAATATGGATTACCTTGAACTTGGAAATATATTTAAAACTTTTGAAAATGGATTCCAATCTCGTTTACTTTCAAAGCCGTCGTTTATCTTTTCTACTTGTTAGCTCATCATCATTGTAACAATTTTGCTAGCACTTACGTACAGAACAATTTATGAGGTCTTCATGTTTGCGGCAACAAAACCAAAAAACCTTAGTGTAGGAGTACTGGAAAAATTTGTGGAACTGCCTTCCTTGCCAATTATTGGGCCATCACATCACATCTTTCACCACAAAAATGGTATTTATTTCACTGTTATTGAAGTAACTGTTAATTGATTGAGGCATTGGTAAGAATATGCTATAATTTAAGAGATTGTTGTGAAAAATTAAGACATTACAGGCTTGCTGGTGAAATGGAGCAAAAAATATGGATTTTGTTGGCGTTCAAAAGTTTTAGGAAAAAACCTACAATGTGTTCAGGATCCTGAGTTACTTAAGGTAAATATATAAAATCAATAGTTGCTATAAACAGAATATTTACATGATAATTTATTTGCTTATGTAATACTGTCATTTCTATGGTATATAAAGTTGACAGATTAAAATTGATTCTCATTTGTTCATCTCAGTCCATACTCCCTTCAAATGACGTCAATCATTTGGAAAATGATCCTTGGACTTACAAACCTTTCGTCGTAGGGGTAGTTAAAAACGGTTTGGTTACAATGCCAGCAAAGGAATGGGCGCCACATAGAAAGATTCTCAACCAATTGTTTAATTACGAAACAATAAAGATATACACGAAAGTCAAGGAAAAAACACGCTAAAACACTTGTGCAAGCTTTAATGTCCAATATAGACGAGACACACTCTTCATCCGGACATCATTTGTATACAAAAATTATCCATATACAATTTATGGATATTATTACAAAGATAACGATTGGGACTACATAAGAGAAATTGGTTGGGTCTTCTGGCGCTTACAAAGCCCTTGATTATTTTCAATCGGTTTTAAATGGTATTGGAGATCCTAGAAAATCATTACCTTGGAACTTGATACCAGGTTTGTGGCACATTCACACATTAAAAAGGAAAACAGACAAGCATGTGAAAGATTTGGAGGATCTCTTTATGAAAGTATAAATATTTGAAAGACAAATTATGAAATTAAAAATTTATGACTCATGACTTGTAATTTTTTTCTCAAGATTGTCAATGATCACGTATGTCAATGATCAAAGTCCCGACTCAGTGTCTGTCTTGGATATTATCATAAATGTAAATCTGTCGAAAGTGGAGATATTGTCAGAAATAACTACACTTATTGATGGGGTTTGTACAGATAATATATGAATAAGTTTATAATCAAAATTTTTTTTCCATGGTTGTTGTGGTCCGCCATGTTGGAACTGAAAATACTCGGCGCATTCGTGATTCGACATCTTATATTCCGCACAGCAGATACGAGGAATGATAAAAAGCTGAAGCTCAAGGTTACTACTGCGCCATCAAGACAACCAAATTTAATATTTGAGAGACGCAACAAATGAGCAAACATGTGCTGTTGTGCAGAAAAGAAGATTAAGAAAAACAATAATTCCTAAACAAGTGATTTTGTTAATCAATTGAAAACAAACATTAAATTAATTATATGTGTATAAAACACGAAACCCTATTCGCAGCTTATTAATCCGCAATTACAATCCATCCCATCAGTATCAATATCCATCAAACACGATCCATCGCTATGTAGAAAAATGTGCAACATGAATCTTATTGAAAGCATACTTAAACTGCTTCCTCACACAACATGAATGAGATAAATTAATGTGAAGAATGGAAAAGTCGATTTGATCTCTTCACATAACTGCTATTTTAAGCAGATGTATTTAAATGTTTTAGACTTTGTGCATGAAAGCATCAACATGAAAGCTACTTTTTCATATACATCCATGGGTATTCATTTTATATAATATGACGAACTGCTTGGTTTGTGCTTTTATTGATATGCGATGTGTTATGCTTTATTCGTCTTAAAAACATTATTTATTAATGATGCTTGCATGAAATATACTCAATGCCAGCCATACACATATTGAAATTTTCCATTAGAATCCGTAACTTCCATGCGAGCCAAATGCTTACTAAATGACATGGTGTTTTTAAACAAACAACAAGCAAAGTTGGACTACGAAGCAAGGCCGGTATGTTATGGAAAGTAGATAATCAAAATGGATATTAATTTCACAGGGAGTCAATCCAGTTTTATTTAATTCTTGGTTGCTTGATTAATTGAAGTTTGATTATAATTGCTACTTTGAATTTGTTTTGTAATTAGATTTTGCCTTGAGTTGTTTACTATGAGTGTAAATGTCACGTTATTTTCCTTAAATTTTAAAATTAATTCTACATGTCTACAAGCAATTGGCTTAAATTATTTATTAGTCATATAATCATTCCAATAAAAACAATCTATATGCTTTTGTTTAGCTGCTGGATATACGTTTTTAGTTTTTCAGCATTTTATAGCTAGTAGAGTATATAAGCCCGATAACAATAAGAGAAATCTCCCACGTCAAACGAAGCATTGATTAAATCATTTTAATTGGTATGTAACTTTAAAACAAAAACTTAATTACCAGACCAGTCCTCCTGAAAGGCTTATTAGAAACAAATGGCGACTTATTTTAAAGCAAAATAGACAATTTGATGGATTTTTGTAATAAAAAGTTCAAAATATTTAGGCTTGTTTTAATTTCGTAAAAATTTACTGATCCAATTTTTAACTTAATGTCTTGAAATGATGCAATATTTAGCTCAAGTTCCTTTCGATTACTTTTTGAATTAAACGAGTTGGCAGATTGCATGGTCATCTTTCTTTTCCAAAATCTCTTTAACATTTTACTAATTGTATTAAGCTTCCCGGGAAAGAACGAACCAAACAAAATAAATGCATACAAATATGTGACAATGAAACAGATCATAAAAAGTCCTAGTCCTGATGTTCCCGATCGGATAGCTCTGTTCAATATTACTGACATCAGTACTATAACCAGTATCATCACAACTGTCATGAAGGGTAATGCCAGCGTTGCCTGAAAGCTATAGTTTACAAGCATTGTGTAGATTTGAAGGACTCGATACTCATGATCAACTTTCTTCATCCATTTACTCGATTGATTACAAAAAAACACTGTCTGCGTTTCGTTTCTTTGAAATTGTCTCAATATTTTATAAAGCACTACATTGCACAAAAACATGCCTTCATAGAAAAACAAAGTGCCAAGTGTGGAAAAAATGCTAAATGTCCACATTTCAAACAAAATTACTGAAACTTTGAGACTGTACTTCAACACCAAATGTTTTTCAAAGTAAGGACAAAACACAAGCGTAATCGGCTCAAAATCAGTGAACCCAACAATACAGATGTACATTATTGGCACTATAATGGTAACGGCTTGGATATTAATTATCACAAATTTCATAAATGTTGACTTCTTTGCTGGTTTTGTATTCCAAATTGCGTTAAGCGTGACTGTAAATGGTTGGTACTCCTTTCTTGTGTATTTCATGATTGTAAATCCCAAACTGAATGTTACCATCTGAAGTGATGCACTGACTATTTGGTCACCATTTATTTTTTCACTGCCTCCGTTGATCATTATGGCAATAATCAAAATGGTTTGGAAAAAGCGTACCAAAGTGTGGATGATTTGGGCAAGAAGTAACCACCATTGTGACGTTGAGTAAATAGCTGGTTCTAAAATTAAGTTGGGATTTTGGCTGCAAACGAAGGGACAACGATTTCCAGCGACAAATTGGATTAGCATTAGTTGAATACGAAGTAATGATTTTACTGTTATTTGTTCAAGCATTGCTATAAAAATTTGAGATATTTTTACTCATGCTCTATAATTCATGGTTTTGTCCCTATTTTACATGAAAATATCCCGCAAGGGAAAATC
>JAQIXX010007203.1:0-11161 GCA_034700605.1 Willowsia nigromaculata | reverse complement strand
TTCCGCTGTCTGGGACTGCGTTTATTAGAGAGATGCGTTAATATGAGAGCTGCGACAATTTGAGCGAATACGGTATGTCAACTGTGTGGCTGACAGGGGCAGCAGACCACGTTGATTTGTGATAGTATTAGTATATCGTCTATCCCACCTGAATTTCTAGTGACTTTTTTCGCTTCTTAAAAATCACCAACCCGCAAAAACTTCTGATGCTTTTTTTTAGATGGATGGACAACTGTCGTAGAAGGCGTATTATATAATGCCAATACACCTTTAATCATTCATGCACTTACTTTATACTGTTACAAGCCAGAACCATAATAATATATAATATCCATTATATACTGAGTGTTTCATTTTAGGTCTGATTCAATCAGTTCCATGCCACTGGAGTGAAAATAAATCCTTTTTTTCTCGTTCCTGTGACACAAATAGTATATGCCCCTGTTACTGATGCGTTTGTAACCAATTGCACGACACCACGTATGTCTATGGGCTGTGAGTGACTCCTAACGAGACGTGTCATCGTCATTGTCGTTGACACAAAACGAACAACAGACGCCTTCGTCCAAGCATACGTTATGAACTTGGCGTTCTTTGATATCTCAGTGCCATGTCATGTGCTTCCGCTTCATTTCATTCGCTTGCTTGCTTGAACGTTGTATCTAGACCTGTGCTTTCACTCAATTCTTGTTAATCTCTGACGAGCCTGAAATACTCAATCAATAATAATAAGGAACACATCATGTGTCTATTTTTGCCTTCTTCGAAGAGACTACAAGTCACAAGTTAATTCCTCATGCATGTCTGTTGAGAAATGTCACGAGTCATGAATATTTATTAAACAAGTATACCTAGACGCAATCCGAGTCCGAAGATAGTCAACGCAAAAACGACCAACTGGTAAAAAAAACATTTGCTGGAATGCATACGGACGGGGCAGTATTTTTCCTCCTTCCTTTTCCTAACGAGTTATGTTGAGAATTTAGATTGCTGGAAATGGACTTGCGTGGCATGAACTGACATTACAATCTCATTTTTCAATCTTGCTCCTTATTTTCTTCACGTTATTAAATTTCTAACACATGCTTAAAATTAATGAAGTGAGCGTGAACTCAGCAGTGTGGTACAACTGAATGATGGAATATTTAGTAATTTTATATAAAAAGTGGAAGAAACTCCAAAAATATGTGCTGCTCTCATTGACGAGCATTGCTTTTTCTGTTACGATACGATGGAAGCTTTTCACAGGCATTTGTGCTTTTCCTTCTTTCTATTCCTAAATCGCATGCCATGCTTTTCTCAACTCAACTCATGAATCCATTCCACCATGGCAAATGTAATCTTATGTCAAGTCCCAAGAGTTATGTATCTCTTTTATCCAATTCCATTTTAATGCACGATATCTTGTTTTCCTCCTTGATAGACTACAATGTGAGTACGAAGACATGTAATGGACACGAAAATGGAGTTTCGGCAAAACGAATTGTGTGAAGGAATAAAGGAAGGCTACCATTAAATATACTATTTTAACTTACATGAACTGAAAGAGCTGGACACACTATCTGAGGACACGGACCGAGGGAATCTGTCTACAGAAGTGGCCATGCTGGCTCCTTTCTCACCATTCTTTCTGATAGAGTTGTCTGCTTCCGATGGACTTGCCATGGACAAAGCTATCGCAGAGTTGTTAGAAGCGGAAATCGGTGCTATTACGGATGGAGTAAGAGGATTCAGCGGTAGTGTGGCTGTAGCGTTGTTCGATGAACCAGTTGGTTGCAAATGGAGATGCGGCACATCATAATGATGCTCACTATGATCTGGAAAAAGAAAATTACAGAGAGTGTG
The DNA here is from genome assembly GCA_034700605.1 of Willowsia nigromaculata. Taxonomy (NCBI): domain Eukaryota; kingdom Metazoa; phylum Arthropoda; class Collembola; order Entomobryomorpha; family Entomobryidae; genus Willowsia; species Willowsia nigromaculata. The sequence continues at coordinate 9,316 of JAQIXX010007203.1, read as the reverse complement.
TAAAGTAAAGCTCGTATTCATCATCATAATATGTAACACCTTGCGTCTCCAACTCTGAAAAATAAACATCTTCCAACAACGACAAAGCAACGGTATTTTGTAGCTTTTTAGTGAGTAAACTTTTAGGCTGCACTCCACTTCACTCAGAATATTATTATCTCCCTCGGAGAGACAATAAAAACGAAGACTTATGCTCAAGTGCAGTCCAACTAGCGTCATTATCATCAATGTCATGAGCAGCAAGGGGACATTTACTTTGGTATCGGGAGAAGCAATCTGAAATTTTCGTATATCTCATCCATGTAAAAGGTCGTATCATTTGTACGCTTCTAGGGATGCTGTTCTAATATCGAGTTACAGGAAGATTTCTTCGAGTCAACTTTGTCATCCTAAGAAGATTCCATCTAATAAAGTGTGTAATATGGAAAGCAAAATATGAAAATTGGGAATTTCAACTCGTTCAGTTATTACCAAAAATCTTCTGCAGAACATGATACTCTCCATAATAAAATGGTATTATTATCATCATCATCAGCAACATAATATAGCCGGCAGATGCAAGCATCTATTCGTTTGTCGTTTGCCTATTACTTTAAAGATGATGTTAGTGGGAATTTTCGTAGCGCTCTAATAATATGTGGATGGGAGGATGTGAGGTAAAATCGAGGAATTAATTCTAAAGTGAGGCAAGCAATTTGTGGAACTCAGCAGGAGATTTTTAGCGAACGAAAGGAAGAGTTTGAGTTTTGAGACAGAAGAAGGAAGGACTAAAGGGAAATCTGCTTCACTCAAGTCATTAGAAGTCGTCTCCATTCCTATCAAGGACTTTGTGAAATAGCGATATAGCGCTTTCTTGATACTCGGGTATAATGTTGTGGCTACATTTTCCTCTGTTCCTGTGTATGTGTTTCTCTCGTTCCTTGTTAAAAACTGCAATGCATCCCTGAGTGAGGAGAATTAAGACGATGCGGCTCGTTGCCAACTAGGTTTCACTTTGAAAGCGAAAGATGTAAAACTTTTAGTCATTTTGGAAGGTAAACCAAGAAAGTAGAGTTGTCTGCATGAAACTTCTTGCAATCAGCATTATCACTAAAGCTATATATACATCGACAACACGGGCATTTCACTCCTTCTCACAGTTGTGTCTTCCATGCGATTTTCTATGCTATATGGGTATGAATACTCTCCTATTTTAGAGTCTATAAGCGGGAGCACATTAAAAAAGTTTTCTAATGTTCACGATGAGATTCTTGTGTACGTAACAATGGCTTTTTATTCACTAGGGAGGAGGCAAAAACAGCGTGGAGCATGAAGAATCATTCAATCTCCAATTCATTGCTTTTTGCGTTGTAAGCTGCTGTGTTTGTGTTGACTCTTTAGTTGCTCTGCTTTGTTTTGTTTGTTGTTTTTGTTTGCTTATGTGCTTTCTTTCCTTCTCCTGTTGTTTAATGAAAGGGAACAAAAAATGCAGTTCACTGCTCTATTGGAATCTATTATACATACATGTCATCTGAACAGGCATCAACATCAGGGTATAACTTTTCCCTTGTCATTAACAAACATATTACATGGGTAACTCTGCATCGAAATGAACAAGCATCACAAATAAATAATGGAATACCGTCACTTTTTGTGTGGCTTGATAGTATACAGACAGAGACAATGAGAGAACATTTATACGTAAAGTAGGATAAGTGCGTATACATACCTGGAGTCAATGGAACGTTGTCTTTATTGTTTGACACTGAAGAACCTGGGTAAGTGTATTCAGGAAAGAGTAATCCAACCCCACTGTTAGTGGACCCAGCAGATGTGTTGGCTGTCAAATCCGGTTGCATTCCCAACTTTTTCGTTGGATCGGGGAAATATCCAGGTGGGTAGTCTGTCCGAATGAAGTTATTGGGAGTGAAGGAAAACAGAGGGAGAGAGATAGGGAAATTCCATCCGCCGGCAAAATGGCATCGCACGCGATGAGAAGAAACCAGACAAGTTAGGAAACATGGGACGACAACGCACCAAATGTACATATTATACACGCATAAAAACCGAGGTGGTGGTAGGTATCCGTAAACAAGACACATATCCATGTGGTATTGGAGCAATGTTGAAAGCAAGAAAAAGAACAGAATCACATCATCAGATTTACCGAATTACAACATAAACACAAGAGTGTGGCACGTCAACTCGAAAAGAATAGGGAAAGAACACCTACAAATCATACCTTTTCAGTTCTCTACTTTAGTTCAGCTAACAAAAAAGGACTCTAGGATGATGCACGTGTAGCATATATTTCATACGATAACCCATGTCGCCTACGCCATTACAATCAGGAAATATTTCATACTTTTAGCTTGTATTTTCTGGCAATCCTAGCAGGAATACAATGTGATATTTAATGTTTCAACGCAAGCAAAAAAGGCTTTAGGTTTTTTTTGCTACAGAAGAGGCGAGTGTCGCTTTCACCTTGAAAAATAACACATTCCTTTTTCGACACATGAAACTATTATCGTCATTCTGTCACTCATCGTCAACTAGTAAAGCAGGGTTGTTTATCATATCATTCTACTTACAACACGTAAACTTAGTTAAGACAAAGTAGTTTGGTGGCACACTGTGCATTGCAATACTTACATTTGTAGCAAATGTACATATTTAATGGAATATTATATAGTAGTATAATGCAACAGACTTTTGTATTCATGTTTGCTCATGTAAGAAGATTTGTACACACAAGGATTCCTACTCCAGCAGAGAAAGGAAAAAAATTCTCGTCAACAACTTGAGATTCTTAAGCAAACACTGTATTTCAGTTGTTTCCTGGTTTGCTTGCCTGCTGTCTCTTTTTAGTTTACACACCATTCATTTATCCACTTACAAACAAAAAGAGTTACTGCTCTTTCGTGAATGAAGAAAAGTATTTCCTAGAAGAAAAAATCCGATTCGACGAATCAACTACCTATACTTCTCCTTCTCTTAGCAGCGAACACAAAAACCTGTCAATTTTTATGCAATTCTGATGTCATGCATTCACTGGCTCTTTCTCCTCCAACCAATCTTCACTGTCAGCTCCATTCGTTCTCGGTGACAATGTGATTTTGCAGATGGCATACATTATGCATAAACGTGGAATAAATCCACGCAGCAAATTCATATGAACATTTGTCTCTCCCTGCCCTTTGTATAGTTTGTGTTACTTGTTTGTACTTGTAGTGAATTTGCATTGCCACCATTGTCACTCCATTAAAAAGATCTTTCACTGCGTTGAATTTCCCTTCAACCAGGAAGGAAGAATAATTTATGAACTTCACATGTTCATTCCACTACATACATACCAATTCGTTATGGAATAATATGCGTGTTTATGTGTGGCGGTACGCGTAACAGTAATAATAACGTCAGCCGTGGTGTGAGAGCATGTAATCCAATTTCATTGAGTTTGATATCCCATTTTTTCTGAACGCTGTATCTACGCTAATCAACAACGCAGAAAATTGGTGCCGCTTCTGTTGAATGTTGTGTGCGGCGAATGTACTTGTGTAGGTAATTTATAACTTTCAATTCCAGCCTTTTGTCTGACTGACGATGGAGCACTTATTCAATGAGCAAAAACGAGATGCTTATGCGTGGATTTAGAATTAGCATGAAGATGCACGCATGAGAGTGGTGCCCCTGTTAAAAAAAAGAAAGTATTATAAATGAGAACTTCAGAGTAGATGTGATCCTGAGAGTAGACGATAATTCTTTCCAATTTTATCATTATTTCCGCAGCTCTATTGTAACGCGAGGAGTAGTGCCGATAGACTATACGAACAGCGACGGAACTACTTTTAGATTCGATTTTATTATTCTCTTTTCCTTTTCCAATTAAACTTAATTCTGGAACTAGAGGAGTGCTGGAGCACTTCTTGCGCGCTGGGACGAGTATCGGTATCGTTGCAAACAAAAAAGTTTGAGCTTGCTTGTCGCATGCTAATTGACAAAGTGGGCCCAATGATGATGCTACACTTGCATCTACTCCTTTATTTGTTCAACTTACATGCAGTGATATAACCTCAGTACAACAAAAGAAGCCGTCTGAAGTGCAGAATAACAACGCGTTTTTGCACCCTTTTAAAATTTTACTCACATTCTTAATAATGCACACACTCAATCTTGTTTTATGGTTGTCGTGTTTAATTCGAAGCATGAACAAACCACATAAAACCGACAACAGATTTTTTACTCTTCTTTTCTCTAGCAATGCAACAAAATAATGATAGCATCTCATCTGGCATCACAGAGTCTCTCAAATACATTTGTTTTCTTTGCAATTGGAAATGTAGCTTAATTTTAAAGTATCATTAACAAATACTATTGATAATAAAGAAATACTGATTTTTTAGACAAAAGAACTGATACTTTGCAGATTTCATTATATTGATTTTTAATGATGCTGCCTGATGTACGTATTTATTATCAGAATATAGTCAGCAGCAAATGCTGATTAAAAGTCTTTGTAGTAATCGAAACAGTGGTTTTCTTCCAATTCCAATATAGACATTCATTGTCAGTTTTCCTTGTCTACAACTTGTACCAACAATAATGGCAGACGTATCCGGGAAGAAGAAAAGATTTATATATTTTGATGGCTCGCCTTTTCTAAGATTTTTTTATCTTCACAAATTGCCTCTTACTATTTTTGCTGTTGTGCTTACATTGTATTCTATTTCTATATCACTGTTTGCTCAAACCAATATCCATTTCAGTTTCTATTATTTTCGCTTTTTGTTGCACGAGAAGCTTACCAAAAGTTAGATAAAACTCCCCCAACCAAACCAAAAAGAAAAAATCAGACAATAAGCAAAAGCGAGATGGAAAAAGCTTAGCTTTACAATGCAACCATACTTTCTATATCTATCCATCAGTTTAACTTTTTCGGTCTTGTGCTATTTTTCTTTCACGTAAGCAATTTTTTGAGCCACTAGTATTCCCTTTGTCAGTGGCTGGCAGAGAAAAGTAGGCAGCATAAGTTATGTTATAAGTAAAATGAAAAAGTTACATATCAATGTTCCATTATAACAGTGGCAGCAGCGTGAGTTACAAAGTTTCCCTTTTATTTCACTTTTCAGTCCATTTTTCTATGTATCCTTATCTGTCGACAGGTCTAAAGCTACTACAAAAGCTGATGCTCATTCCTTTCTCCTGTTTCAAAACCAACGAACCAGCCAGTCAGTACCATCACATTCCACAAGGATTTGCTCTCTAAGGGCCCGACTTGCAACTGCGTATGGTATTCCACGATTGTTGCATCAATTGCATTTAGTTCTTTCAACTGCATTTCTACACATGCACAATATCATGGCTTACTAATGGAAACATTTTATTACAATAACGGAAATCAACCCTCTTCACTTACTTCCAAAGTTGTAATCAGAATTACGCGATGGAATGAAAGTAAGAAAATCTTCTATTTTTTCGGGAAAAACTTTTGGACATTTTCTCATTTGAGATTTCTGTATCGCTATCACCCATCTTGTCTACTTATGATATTATCTTGAACCAGAGCCATAAGTCCTAACACCTCTGTGTAATCATCCCCTCCTGCTCTTTCCCACTGCTGCCTCCTTACACACAACTGCAAATATTCATACTGAACAACTATCGTAGCTATGTCAGAAGAAAGAAAGAAATCCTATCCGGAAAAAGGATTACATCGTGTCGACTGTCAGAAACAATAAAAGCTACTCACAAAGTACCAAAAATCTCACTCAGCAAGTTAGTACGCATTATGAACTATTCTCAGACTATCACAGCAACAACAACAACGCGGAGAGCAATCTGGAAACCTAGAACAGTAAACAGAGTAAATGTCCGCGTTATCATATCACCGCTACTTTCTTTGCTTAAAATCTCATCTCCCTGTGGACCAGGAGAAAAAGAACACGGCAAAAATATCCCCTAATGAAATCAGTCTTCTTTCTTGACTCTTCTTTTAGCAGTATTAGCTGTGGGCTGAGACTCGAGAGTAAGCAGACATAAGCACTATGCGGGAGAGATGCTAGTTGGATAATGCTATTTACAAGTATGTAACGTAGTTCTCAGGTCTCTTACACCTAATCTCATTGTTATACTGTTACCAATTATAGTCAAGAACAAACGAGCACAAGAAGTAGTAACACATGTTACCACTAAAATACTACATTTTATGTATGCTTAGGGCTTAAGCTTCTGGAATTGTTATCGCGGTTCTCATCATAATCATCACCGTTGTATTACTACTGAAATTACGGGTATGCTAAGCTTGAGCGTGTTGAGTGCACAGCAGAAGTAGTATTATTTTTGTAAACCAAACATGACGTCAAAAAACAGAAAAAAGGAGGAAAAACGCATTCAAGAAAACAACCATTTTTAAACATGCCAAGCCATTATAAAGTCACCGTTTAGGACCTTACTAATTCCTTTAAATTACTCTACCGCTTTGCACTTTTGCCATTCTCATTAAAATGAAATGATTTTCAGACATATGTTGAGCAATATTTCTTTCTCCCGTTTCTTGCAGTTTCGCGTGTAGTGTGGTGGCATTATGAAATAATAAATATAAATGGCTGTTGCACGACTGTAACAATTACCCGTGAAAGAAGAAAGATTTTTATCAATAAATCCCCAAAGGAATGGTCTAACACCGCCAAGGCAAGCAGTGCCACCATTATGAACAATTTACTTGTGCAAAGGCATGAATTTTAGGGCGGATATGCTAAAATTGATACGGTGATTAGTGGTGCTAGCAAGTAGCATGTGATATGAGATTAGCGCTGGTTGGAAAGGAATGCTAATTTTAATCTACCACGGAAATCAACACAGCTGAACTGAAAAGTGAAAATCAAATCAAAACTGTTTACACACGCTTGGATAGAATGCGTGGTGGTGATACATCGTGCACATATGTGGCAATGGGTTTTGTGCCGATGTTCGCAGTGCTGGATTCCCGTAGAGTAGCAGCAAGGAATACTAAAGTCACTGGAACATGGCTCACTTCATTTCATGATTCCACACGACAATGTTGATGGCGATGATGACGATTATGCGTGTTGTTGATTCCATCGCTTTAGCCATTTCTATTTATCCCGTTTCGTGCTTAATGAGGCTTCAACGGATTGCGTGCTAATGTCATACACTGAGGAGCTTGTGTGTGGATAAGCACTAAACTAATACTTTATCTTGATTTGGGAAATGAGAGACGGATATAAATGGAGGCTGTCTCAGTTTAGCATTTTGTTTCAATAATATTATTATTGCCATTATGCCTTCGGGAGATTGCCTTCAAGCATTCATCTTTCTTCAAAAGTCGGTACACTTAATTTTGCAGACAGATGATGTATTGTAAATTAATATAAAAAATTAGATGTGTAATATAAAGTGGGTTTGAGGATACTGTTTACCATTTATCATCATCTCAACCTTTATAGGATATACGTTATACATTATAACAAATAATAAATTGCTGAGAGAGTGAAAATCTTTTTTTTCCTGGCATATTTTGACAAAATGGATCATTTCACTTTCAAATATGAGTTTGACAGCGTACAGGGAAGAAGAGGTATTCAATTGCATTTGCTATTTTCTGCATTCATTCCGCTTTTCACGCCATCGCTTCTTGTACAGCTACTTTATTTTGCCCACTGAGGCAGTAAATTACTTTCATATGGAGTCATACGCAGTTTTTCCCTAAATGTCTTGCACTTGTGAATTTAACATTAATATATGACCTTCTATCAAGTTACGCATGTACTACACGCTGACTTGAATCCAGTGTGACTGTCACTGAAGTACAAATATTCACGCACTTTTTAAAGAATATAAATTACATACGTACATTCGTTCTTCCTCTTTACCCTCAATCCCAACTTGTTGTTCAACGTCTCTGCAGTTGTTGTTTCAGAGGATAAACAAATTAAACATAATAATATGGTTGTAGGAGTAAATAGCAGAGAAGAATGTATTTTAAGCTTCGGAAGATCTTTGTTGTTATTTTCAAGTTATTAAAAACATCAATTTGTCCAACCACTACCATTTGCCACCAACACACGCTTGCACACATAATATAAACAACAAAAAGCATCACATTTAGCATGACTTCAACTTTGCATGCTCTTGCATACAAATCAAAATGAGAGAGAAGAAGCAAAGTGTGTGAGCTCAGTGAGATCTCTGTGGTATAAGAAGCCAAAAAGTAAAGTGGGAAATAGGGAGTGAGTGTAAAAGAGAAATGTTTGATGCCAATGGGACTTGCATGCAATTTACACAGACTTTGTGGGCAAGAAGCCTCATTGATGTGCAAGTAATGATATCGTGGAGGATGATTATATGCTGGTGTGGAAGTTTCAAACGAATGAATGCCAACGAATTTTAGTGCATGGTTTTGGTATCGTGGAGAGGCAACGTGTTGTGGTATTTATATTTCGAGAACGAAGTAATCCGTCAGTGTTCCAGCCAGATGCATCTAATTGTAGATAAAGTCATTAACTCATTGAAGCGAAATTTTCTGTACACAATAAATTATAAGTTTTGTCGTTTCACTGGTAAACATCATGAGGAGTAGAACAAAGGATAATATGATGTTTTAATGTGTTTTCCCATTATTCTGAGAATTCAGGCAATATTATGTACAAAAAAGACTTCTAGATTATTATAAAGGAACTTGCACATAAGCTTTAAAATATATGCATAAAGTACATTTTCTACTGCCAGTATAGCCTCAAACATATTCTACAATATTAGTCTCAAAGTGACAGTATTACGTGAATGGTCTTCCAAGTAGAGACTTTTCTGGTGTTCCAATAACTGGTTGACAACACCGTCAACAAATTCCTTTTCACATGAAAGCAACTCTCAGGAATTGGCCAATTCATCCAAGAAAAGAAAATTACCTCAGAATAAATGCCTAACCAAAATGAGTAGGAGAGAGCAACGAAGCATTTAATAAGATGACATCTGTCGCTTCCAAATATCCTCTGACCATCTAAAATGACGTCAACCATTCGTCCAAGTCTTCTAGTAGTTGTTGTCAAACGTAACATTGTACGAAAATAAAATACCAAAATAGATCTTGGAGCATTACTCGGAATTAGTGAAAGTTGTTGCTGTTTCAAAAGCACAAACTTCATAATATGATGAATATGATACTACACATGTACGCTTATCTACCTCTTTCTCTATTCTCATCTTTCTTGTGTTTTTTACGACTATCACAAAAGAAAAGAGAGAAAGAGGAACGGTTTCCGCGTTATCCGTTCTTTATAAAAGGAAAAGTTGTATTGCCTCTTCATAGATTCATCAT
>JAQIXX010007202.1:0-11161 GCA_034700605.1 Willowsia nigromaculata | reverse complement strand
TTTTTATTTATCGTGGGTTAGATCCGGGTTACCATATCTTCAAAAATGAGTTGAGCCCCTCTTTCAAAATCTTTGCGGTTGTGTTAAGATATGTTCTGATGCAGTGGTTCACTTTAGAGGCGACACGAACATTTTGCTTCGTACTGATTGCTGTTATGGGTTTCTTAAATTCTTGCATTGCCTGTCTTCGCAAATTGAAGAAAGTGCAGGATGTATCATTTCATTAAAAACAACTGCAGTGTATTTTGCAACTTGGACATTACATTTTCCGCTATTTGGGTGCAGTATTTATGATGACCGGTCTTTTGCTCAGTATCCTATGTAACGTTGCTCTAGTCTATGGAGTGCACTTGTTTACACCTGAAATATACATTTTGTGGCTAATAATAGCATACGGTTTATATATTGTCATATGTGGGAGCGTCCCACTGGCAACAAAATGTCACACAATTAGTACTCAACTCTTGAAATATAAATGGGGTGGCATGTGCTCAATGGAAGATTGTAAACGGAAACCGAATAAAGTTCAACAAACACGGGATGTTAAAATTAGACAGAGATCAATAAGAGCCCTTCAACCAATTAGATTTTATTATGGGGTAGCGGTTTTTGAAAACGACACAAAATCAAATTACTATTCAAATATTGTTGAATATTCTGTTAATGTGCTTTTGTTAATTCGTCAGTAAATGTGTACATTTTAGAAAACTTTGGAATGTGTGGATAAGTAAGCATGTTGAATATTGCACTTATGACATAGGTTTGACATGTTTTTAGGAAGAAACATATCAAACAGGAAAGCCCGAATCATTCTTTAAATTTGAATTGAAATAATCACTCTCTGTGCTTCAGCATATTTAATTTTAAAGTAATATTACATTTTTATGGAAAAGGATAAAGTTGTTAGGAACTAAGGTAAAAATTACAATCTATTAGTCTATGTTTAACAAAGGGTTTTAAGGTATCCAAGAACTGGCGACTATGCAGTAAGAACACCACAACAGATTGTATTATTTAATTTAATTGTATAAAATCTTCAAATATTAAGTAATTACTTTTTAATATCTTTATACATGTAACTAATTCTTTTTGCAAGACAAAACTGGTTATAATTGTAGGCCCTTTATTTTTGTTATCATAATCCAGATGCTGTATTACGAAATTGTGTTTGCATGAAACCAAATTTAAATTGCTTTGCAAGTTTTATTTATATAGACATAAAACATGGTGCATGTTGAAAATTGAAGCCTAAATAATGGCGACTTTATTCATGTGGAAAGCATACCAGTTAAGTGGAATTATCTACAAGAAACTACTCTATCGCCACCAATTCTGTGTTGACGTAGAAAACGTAGTAGCAATTAACGAAGCGAATAAAAATAAACTATTCCTATTTTACATACCAATCGTAGAGATGGCAGCAAATCTATCAATAAGCATATATTTGATTTTCCAATTTATCTTTGACACAAATTCCTTGACCCCATAACTATTACTGATATGCTTGGTTATGTGTGTATTCAATTTTCTTTGGTACGGACTCAACATAACAAGCATTTTACATGCTGACGATCTCTCCGCTTTCACATGTTTATTCGAATTTGAAAAAAAATTTAGTGTACTCAAGTCCAAATTGAGAATCAAAAATAAGAAGCTCGGGCATATATTTTTGCTCGAACGAGGTAAGCAATTGTAATAATATAAATCGAAATTCTTATTTTAACAAATCTGAGTTTTCCTTTTTTTGAATCCCAAATACCGTTAGAGTTAATCCACGATTTTTTAATAGAATTTAAGAAACTTAATCGGTGGGACAAAACGGCGGACTTAATGGGTCTGCTGATGAATGCTGTAGTGGTTTACATGGTACTGGCTGGAATATTTCTCCCAATTTTACTCGTGTTCCGACACTTGGATCAAGGTCGGTACATATTCGAAGGAGAGTGCATCTCAACTTTCAAATTTTTTTGGGAGTAGCGAGGTATATTGTAATTTAATGGTGCGGATTAGAGGCATCCCGAAGCAACGCTCTTGTTTTGATACCTATCATGGGCTTCATAAAAACTTACATCATTTGCCCCCTAAGAATCTCTAAAACTGAACAAGGACATGACGAACTATTCTGTTATAAACAACTATAGTGTTGTTTTCAACTTGGAAAAAATCTAATGCGTTATTTGGGAGGAATATTAATGCTTATAGCACTTTCCCTTAGTATTATGTTAATTATTGCTTTAATTGCTGGGTAACACATGTTTCTATTTGAAATATACTCCCTGTGTATCATAACAGCATGCGGAGTATACATAATCATCCATGAGAGTCTTCCTCTTCTAACAAATTTACACAAGCTTAGTTCAAAACTTTTGAAAAATGTGTGGTAAACGATAGCAAGGGAATCCAAATTAAGGAAAAGAGTGATGGGTTTCAAATATTGGCAAAAGTCAGTAAAAGCCCTTCAGCCGATTACCTTTTATTATGGTATGGCAGTTTTCGACTATATTACGAAAGCAAATTTACAATCAAATACAGTCGAGTATTTAGTTAATGCACTTTTGTTGATGCGTCGATAAATCTCTATATTATATGTATAGTATTTCTAGATATAATAATCGTATACGCGGTTTTTAAAGCATCCATTCTCCGAGAGGTAATGTCGTAGCCTGAACATTTAGTCAGGACGGAGTTCTCGATTCAAGCAAGTCTAATCATATTATTATTATTTAGCAATAATTTATAATATATAAATGCGGATGCATCAATTATTTGAATATCAGTAAAGTATAACGTATAATTAAAGCAATACATTGTAGAACTATCAGGATCAAAATATAAAGACCAAAATATTAATAACCTTAATCATGAAGAAATGATTTTAAACAAATAAGTAAAACCTGTTTTGTGTTGACTTTATAATTAGATAATATTTAATTTAGATTTATATCACTTTGCATCAATCATAAATTTATAAGGCAACACAATATTTTAAATTATCATCTTGGCCACGTTTATTGACGTATAACACGAAAATTATAATAATTTTCCATTTTGAAACATTCGGTAAAAATAACAAAACAAATTAGCTCCTACACATTGAACTCCTACACGAATATATAATCATGTGCCATGCAAGTACTAGTACAACTGTTATTACCTATTAAAGGCCAATTTAAAGAACTATTATGATGTTGATGCAAAATCTCTATAGGACTCCTTGCTTTGCAGAACCTCGGCAAAAACAATTCAATTAGCCACGAAAAACAGCTATTTGAGCTCTAGGGAATAATATTTTTATGGATATTGATCAAAACAAGGTATTTGCAAATCTAACAAACAAATTTATATTCGTTGGTTGTATTTTTATACATCAGTTCAGAAATTGACAGTCTGTTAATATTTGGCAACTGTATCTCACATCTGCTTTATTTAGATTTAAAATCGACACTGGAGATTTGTTTTGCAAAAATGATGAACAAATTTCAAATAATTGGTATAAAAATATTACGACAAGGTTTCTGTTTCTTGAAGCCTTTGCCTGTTCAGTGGGACACAACTGCTGGTCTTCTAAAAACATTTGCATCTTATTCAAGACTATTAAGCTTCTTCGTAACTGCTAATCTTGTTGGAATGTTGTCGCTTGGATGTTGTTACGTTGTAACGTCACATATAATCTGGCACAGACACAATATTGACAAAATCAAATTTTTGTTTTTGATTTTAGAGGGAAGTGGTCTACTAGTATCATGGCTGATCCCACTGTATTGGATTTTAAGATCTGATGTGGTAAATATTGTAAATACGTCACTCTCTTTGGCTTACCAAGCACAAAAAGGTTTGAACAAAATTTCTCTGTCATTTTTAATGATACATTTTTTTAAATTAATAACTACCATTAAAAAAATTCAAGATGTGTCGCGGGAATCCAAAGGAACAATTCTGGATATATTAATTATTCCCGTCAGCTTAACTGCAGTTGTGAGTCCATGGGTTGTCACATTTTGTTCACTTCAATTCAGCTTCGACCCGTCTTATTACATAATTGAGGATATTTTGGGCGATCCAATGGAACAAGATCGGAAATGGATAATTTTATCATTTATACTTCGCTTGTTTTCCCTTATTGGGATATCTGAGGCTAGTCGTTTACTTGGTTTTGCTAGTCATTTTGCACTTGTAATTGCAAGTAATCTTCACACATGCACGGAAGTAGCATCAACTTGTAAATTCGGTTTGTCCAAGTTTTTACGAGGATATACACGAGCTTCTTTAATGCTTGGTCATTTGCTCCCTCACCTTTCTCCGATTGTATTTATGACGATATCATTTGCATTTTGGGTTTCAGTTGGTAGCTGGTGGTTAATAATTAGGGGATTTATGGAGGTTCCATTGTTTATATATTTTATTGCTGCATTAATTTTTGTGTTTGTTAGTTTAGGTTTATTACTGGGTCTACGATTTGTATCATCTATTGAGGAGTCCTCATGTAAGGTGTTAAAAACTTATAAGATGCGGGCTTGGTTAGACTATTCGAAAAGGGACGGTTTTGTTTTGACAAAACTTGACCCAAAAAAGTTTCAGATGCTACGAGTCAAATCTTTAAAACCCATTTGTATCCCTTACTATACATTTACTAATATAGATAGGAGCTTTGAAACTGATATTGTTATGAATTTAATTGACCGTGGATTTGATGCGATTTTAATATTTTGAACTGGTTAGTTTTTTCAACTGATGTCAATCTAACTGTCATCACCGTTTTGAATAAAGTATTCATTAAAAAATGCTAACGAAAAGGAGTTGGGATTGTGATATCGAGCATTTACTGAATTTTTAATACGACAGATACGTGTGAGTTGTTTTAAGGGGGCTAAAAGTGAGTAATTTTGTTTACATAAGTGGCATTTTTAAACAACTTACGCAAAAGAAAACATAAATAAAAGGTAGCGTTTGAGGCAAAAACTAATTCTGCTCGTCCGTAAGTCCAAAGGTTGAATATTAAGGACTGTGGCTCCCTCTCAAGTCCTTATCATCAAGGTTCCCATCACTCAGTGTCTCACCTAAATGCCGTTGCCATGACGCCAACTCAGGTGAATAAATGCCAGGACACCAGACCAGTTGTTCCTTGGAACAATGCTCTTCATGGATTGCCGATCTATCTATTTTGCATTTTTCTCACACAGAAATTACAGCAAGTTTATGCCTTTTAAGCCCATTTCTTTGCCTAGTTCTGCTCGATTTAGGGTATTATGGATGCTCTAGCACAGTTCCCAACTGACTCGTAGAAAGGCGACGGGAAATTTTCGGCTTGCTGACTGGATACCTGAATCTCCATGCCACACTAAATCTGTCAATTTTCCGTTTTTAAATTAATTTTTTGACCTATGAAATAAAGTCGATCAACCATCAGAACATAAGACTTCTTGCTTCAATGTGCATATCATAATAAGTAAATAAGTATAAGTACAAAACAATGAGTGAGTGAACGAATGAGCAAAAACAATGAATGAATTGTGAAAATTTTTACAATTCATTCATAATATTGGCAATCTTCTCTGAAGGATTGAAGCAAACATTATGTTATCCATGGACTGGCTTTGAAACCTTTGGAGAGGGAAAAGATCAATGAAACAGGAAACCCTTCAGAGAATAATATTCTTTTTTACGAAATATGTTGATCGGGAAATATTTTTAGATTTGACTGTCTATTATGTAAACTTGCATGAAGTGCACATTTCCTCGGAGCATAATTTTCAAGCTTTTAAAGTGATTCTTTTTATCATCAAAATATTATTTATAAATTAAAGAAGATACGAATATGGACTCCGTGCTTTGTTCTTATTCAATATAGATCACCCGCTTAGATACACAGCCAATATCCTGCGAAATAAATTGTTCTTACATGTCTGGATGTGCAAATTCAGAAAAATTCTTCATGAAATATTTCTATATTAGTCGGCCTGTGCTATTCTAAAACTGTGGAGACAGGAATGTTTGACTTTCAGTAGACCAGGGACGAAAGGCCGTCATGCACATGAACTAAAAGGATCTATCCAAAAAGATTTTATCATTGATAGGTTCTACTGTGTCAATATTTTTCACTATTAATTCGTGTTTCTCGTACTCGAAGTGGCTGTGTTTGGAAAATTTTATCTAAAAAATTTTTTAAAACATATCCGTGTGCTTTATACTTATTTCTGACATCTTTCATTTGACAACCTCCCCTACAAAATTACTCCCTGGACCTGGTAGATTTTTACAAAACTGGTTCCCACAATTAACTTTCCTCACATATGGTCCAACCTTAAAAAAAAAGTTTTAACGTGATGCAAAAGTTATAGTAAACCAAGTAAACACAAATAATACAAGAGGTTAACACAAGGAGCTCATTAGCCATGACTGGTTTCATGAAAGTTCTGGTTTTTCTTACTATTTTGTGTTTCGGTAAGTTTTATTTCTTTCGAAACCAATTACTTGTTACAGCTTAATAACCAGGGAGGAAACTACCATAAATAATTGATCGTTTTTTAAAAATGTTAATGGAAATTCAAGAAGACAACGTAAAAACATACACGTTCCCTTCCAGCCGCTCTGGAAAACCAAATTTAGAGACAACCTTGTCTTCCCCAACCCTTCTAAATTTCAGGTGAGATCTACAAATTTTTGAGAAGTGTTGCAAGATATACAATTGTGGTTATAAAAAACCCTTAACGCGATTCTGCAGGCATCAAGACTATCCCAATCAATCATGTAGCCCATATTTTGAGGATAGTCATGCAAACATCACTGTTCAAGAATTCCAAAATGTTATTCTGGATTGTCGTGTGGGTTTCATTGAGGGCAAAACAGTAAGGCTACCTTATGATATTTCTAGACTTTCAGGTAAATATATGATAAAATTAAAAACTTTTTTCTCTTGAGCTCACACATTTTGTTCGTTTTCCGTTCCAGATCTCCTGGCTACACCGCAAATATGACAGGTTAGAACTTCTCACGCTCGGTAACAAAACCCACACCTTGGACGCACGATTTACGTCAGAATTTAGGTATCCAAACAACTGGAGGCTTGGTATCACCAATGTCTCTAGAAGTGACTCAGGTCTATATTTGTGTCAAATCTCAACCAACCCTCCAAAAACTCTAGAAATTCTACTTACTGTCAAAGGTGAGGCCAAAAAATGTTAATAATTTTATAAAGTACTTAAATGTAATTATATTTTGTGTTTTTCTAGCTCTGCACGTGTCTGTGCAAAGTTTGGAGGGAAAACGACTCCAAAATGATTTCTACATTGAAGGTACCACTTTGCAGCTCATTTGCGTAGGTAAGTAAACTAAAATTAAATTGTATCTCATTGAAACCCACTTTTTTCACAAACTATACATGATTTTCTATCTTTTCGGATCCACTCCAGTTTACAATGTTTACTCACAAAACATAAATTGGTATCACAACTCTGATCTACTAAATCAAGATGTAATTCGTGGTGGGGTCAGCATACAAACAGAAGTAATAAGGGACCATGGAAAAAGCATTCTGCGTCTTTTTAGAATAACCGAGAAGGATGCTGGAGCATTTGTTTGCTCTGTACCACCCGAAAACGCTACTGTGACCGTAAACGTGCTTAATGGTAAAAAAATTAAAATAAACTTCAGCATATTTCTTATCGTCAAGTATCTAATTACTAACATTTCTGATAGAGGAGGACGCATCCCAAATGTACCACAATGGAAAAATCAGTACTCGTTTGATGCCGCTGTCCTTTTCGCAATTATCTAAATATTATATTTTTGTAGGGTTAGTTGAGCTGTCCAGGTTGCTCTGGTAACCGACTATTTTCCTGGTTATTCTTAAAAATTCTCAAATATTCATATTCCTTACTTGTCAGTTAATAGTTATTTATATTTAGTTAGAAAAACCATCGTCTTTTATCCGTGAATTCATTATTTTGCTTTTTTAAAAGGAGTGAATCGTTAAAATACAATAGATGGTATTTGTACTTGCTAAGGCTGATTGTTAAAATTAATATTTCCTTGCTTTTATACCAGCATTTTCCTCAGTTTTATTAGCACCAAACAGCTCCAATTAATTTTTAAACATTTACATTTTAACTTTAAGTTCAATTACTAATATTTTCCACTTTCATATTTTGATTATCTCAAAAACATCGTTGTTTTAAAACATGTAACCTATACGTCTCAGTATATTTAAATACTCCGTCAAAATCGAATGAGTGTCTCAACATAAGCCGAACGGAATCTCAATCTTAAAGCGTTGTAATGTTTTTGTTGAATTGGAGCAGCAAGAACCGGGAGAAGTCCATTTACAAATTACGAATACAAATACAAAAAGCTGGAGTATGGTCACAGTTTTTATGTGACTAAAGCTGTGTGACGGAAAGTCGCCAAAGCAGCGCAAATAATTTCATTTTGGGAGAATCTTTAAACCACGGGTTGACATAAATCCACATATCCGCATATTTTTAATGCAATAGGAGAAGACGCAAGACAGTTAACAAGTAGTGATTTATGAACTTAAATAATCTTCATTTGTTTAAATTCATTATCGTAAAGTAATTGAAGAAATATGACTAACTAGTCCAAAATAGTTGTGACAAATTTAAAAATTTAGATCTTGAAATGCTTAAAACTTATGAAATTTAAAACCAAAGCAATTTCCGTACAAGGTAAGAAATAAAATGGAAATAAAGTTTTATGTGTGCGTATAAGTGTTTTATTTGAGCCTGTATTACATTGTTCAATTAAAGTTAAGACAATTGAGCTTATTTACAATATTTATGTTATTACTAGTTTCAATTAATATTATCTGTCATATAATCAGTTACATCAAATACTGCTTATCAATGTGCACGACATCATCTGAATTTACAATTTGTGAAAAACCGCATAAAAAGCAATTACAAAATAAAGTTATCCCTTGAACTATACATCCTAACACTGAACTGTAAATTGATGCAAAGGACATAGTCCTTAACAAAAATATTCCATGTAAGAGTAAGTGCAACACGCAGTATGCATACATCAACAAACAGCTAATACCCACTGGTGACCACATATCAAGTGGAACGGCTGGTTTGATCTTATCCACGGATATCATTTGTAAACGATTTTCAAAACTTCTGTACATTGCTACCTTCCTCAATTTTGTCAATTTCTCGTGGACACCACTCTCGAAATATGCAGACGCCATAGTTTCTTTAAAGCGATTGCTCAAATAACCAGATACCCGTAAACTTATACCAACATCTACTGGTACCAAATTTCTCATGTTGTAACCAGTACAATAAAACCGATTCTCGATTAAGTGAATCCTGTTTTCAATATGAAGATATAAGGCCTCACCTAAAAGCTCATCTGACATTGCTAAATACACGAGTTTCTTTTCTGTAATGGTTTCAAAATATTCTGTATAGCTGGAGTTAATAAGGTGTTTAATTCTCGTACTGTCTATCAGCTCAGGTATGTTTTTTCCAACAAATATTTGACGAACCTTCTCGTTTGTTGACTCTGGTAGAATGTACCACAGTGGCAGGAAAAAGCTAAATATCTCTATATTTAATTTGTATCCTTGCTCAACTAAATTAATAAAACTGGGAAACCCTAAAAATTTCATAGATTCTGAAGACAAATGACTTTGGTAGGAGATACAAATTACTAGGAATGGAATCGCAATCATGTACACTGATCTTCGATGTTCGTAAGCACAGCTGATTCCAAGAAGCAGCCACAAAATATCAAAGCCTTTTCTTATATTTTGGTACATAAAAGATAACATGAAAACTGCTGATAGCAAACAAATCCACGAATCGATTTTAATTGAAGTAACAAATGTGTAATCGATAACTGTCACCATATCAGGCTTAACACAAACAATTACTCTTGTTTGCATGTCCTGAGCGAAATTAGAAAGGAACATTCGAGAATTTAGATATTCGGATGGTACTGATAGATAGATTATGCTTTCCAGCGGCACTATTTTAGGCATCCAATTAATTGATTGGATTTCCCTTTCAGGAATGTCAACATCGCCAATTGCTAAGGATGCATTCAAAACATTTCTCAAAAGTGCAGGAACAAGACCTTCTACTGCCGGACATTCCCTTAAAAATTTAAAGAATTTAAAGAAAGAAAACTTTTGATCGTTATTTGTATCCGATAAACAGTTGAGAGATGTTGAGAAAGTCGGAATCACACCGGTGATGGTTAACCATGAAAACTCGTAAGTGTAGTGCCTACCGTATGCTTGAGAATTTAGGACATAATAGTGTAATCGTCTCAGTTCATTTAACGATGTACTTCCTGGGAAGAAATGTATACGCTTCGGACAAAAATAGCACAATATTCCAATAAACATGATTGAATTTTCAAAGAAAACAAGTCCTGCATTAAATGTCCGTGTGTTTCGGAGGTTAATGATATTTGAAAAGAGTTGTAATGCGGGATATGTGTTATCCACGTAAATGAAAAACAAGACAGTGTCAGACGATCCATATCCTGATCTATGGATTGCGTAGAAAGTCTCATAAAATGTTTCAGTCAGGAGCACAAATATTGTACACGATGATCCCAGCTTCCTAGTGGAGAATCGTAGATAGCCTTGGTTGAGAGACAAGTCTTCCGGTTCATCATCAACATCCAAATGTAACTTGTGACTTTCATGTATGGTGACTGCATGCAGAATTTTTTGGGTGGGTTTATCTCCATTGTAAGAAAACCGATATTTATCAAGTGGCTTGACGCGGGTTTTCTTAGAGGATATAACAAAATTAAGCAAACAACTGTCTTCAAATTGGGTAGGAATTTGAATTAAAGTAGAACCTTCATTAGAGGCTCTTAACAGTGAAATTGTTATAACCAAAATAAAATAAATGACAACCTTCATATTGGTGACTCGTTTTTAGCTTATAATACAGAGACCAAAAATTAAGTGAATGATGGCTAGTTTTTTAATCAACCTATCACTTTGAGGTTACTCTAAGATTTATGTAATTATTCACTGGAAACTTATAGATAAATGCAATATAATAAGTTATTTTCTAAGTATCTCTAAAACCGCAAACAAGCATTCAACAGTTTTTAGGAAAGTTTATTGGTGAAAGTATGTGAACTGGTATATTTGGATTTTATAAGGTAAAAATTTAAAACC
>JAQIXX010007201.1:0-11163 GCA_034700605.1 Willowsia nigromaculata | reverse complement strand
CAAGCAAAACTTCCTCCTCTCCTCCACCCGATTCCCTTCCTCCTTTCCACTGCCGCTTCCTTTATCCTCAACTCCTCCCACATGTTCCCCTCCATTCTCCTCCTCCTCCTCATCCAATGTAATGTCAGGTGGAGGTGGAGGTGGCGTCGGTGGTGGAGGGATATCCTTTAAGCAGAGAAAGCAAGTTGTCTTCGTATCGACGAAATAAGTACTCCTCATGTTCCCTCTTCTTGGAGGTGACGACATCTTCGATGAATCAGAATCCAGGTCCACTCCCAACGTCAAAAGTCACAGGCAGATCCGTAAACCTATAAAGCACACAAGAAAAATCAAAGTAATTAGTATTTATTTACACATAATGACTAAATTTTTAACATGACAGAATAGATTTCCAATTTTAAACCGATTCCCACTTTACTTTCCCACTCACAATTTATATTTCCAACTTTCTCCAGTGATTTCTACAAACTGTCTTATCACGAGCAATCCAACATCAAGGTCAAAGGTTGTCCTTTCCAAAAAGTCGAAGATCTGTGTCTATTATTTTTTAGATGACCAGCCTGCATCAGAGAATCACAGCAAATGCTCAACGGCTCATCTGTTGACACTTTTGAGCGCGTGCTCATTTATCCGCTTGCCTTTGTTTTGGTTCTCCTTTTCTGCTTGCATCTTGCATCATCATGAATGTACTCTCTGTTCACTGTGCTGTGCAATGCACACTCCGCCGAGGCAACTGCGTACCAAGCGTGAGCTAGCAGCTCAGCTGAATAATGCGGTGCTGTTGCGTCAGCTGTTGATGTTTTCGGCTTGCTGGCATGCTAGCTAGTAGCTAGGTGCCATAGCGCGCGCGAACAGAGAATATGTGTATCAATGAAAGCAGCTGTTCGGTAACAAAGAAGTGATCTGCACTCAAAAGTCGCAGAAGCTTGAGAATGGGATCAAGATTTCCAGAAAGCCAATGGGGATGATGGTGACATTGGAGGTCAAGTTGTTCGAGAATGAGGAGGATGTCGGAGGCGGTGGCTGAGGAGTATTCACCTCATCTTTTGAAAAGTATATTCTACGGGATGCATGTAAAAGCTTTCATTTTAGCAGTATTTTCTTAACCCAGCTTGGTATTTAAATATTTCGAAATTTTATGCTCAAAACTTTTATTCAATTCATCCTGTCATTTTCTTTCCTTGAACGTCTTCAACTTACCACTACAATGAGATGCATCAATTTTCTTGTATATTTTCTTACAAATATTTATTTTCATTTACTACAAACATCTTAAGTTGCATTTGTATTACACATTATTACACAAATATTTACGTATATTAATTTACAGTATGTAACATAACTGGAAAGTACTTTACAACTCTTTGTATTATTCTATTGCATAAATAAGCAACATTAGTTATTATTTGTATTTTAATGATTTTTGATAGTTGCCTTGCTTCAAATCCTGATTATATTCCCTTCACCTCCTTAACAAACTGAAGAAACACAATTTCAGAAATTCTGACAATGATTGATTTAATCATAGTTACTTTAGTCATGTTATTATATAACTGTATATTTTCCACTTTCTAATCTAATCCAAATACGTTGGAAAACATTGGATAGAAAATCGAAATATTACAGTTTATGACAGCATATTACTTTGCATGCAATATTGCAAGTTGGATTTTTATGATTTTTCTTCATTTTCACGTTTAAAATTAATACATATTCCTAGTGACAAAATATTCAATAGCCTGGAGTCACATGACAACACAGCCTTAAATGGTGTATTATATTTTTGTGTAGCTTGCACAATTTCTAAATTTCAAATGCTCTCATATGGCTTATCCTAATATCTGAGATGATTTTTGGCTCTTATCCTATATGTCATATTCTAAAAGTCTTATTGATCTAAACACAGTAATTAATTATTACTTATACTTTCACTTAATCTAAAGACATAATTGTATACATCTCTAAAACTGTAATTAAGTTAATGATGATGAGCAGACTATTTGTTTTCTTTCCCACCTTTCCTCGTGTTCCTAAGTATTTTTTTCTTTCGTCTATCCAGATATTTGTTTTAATGATTATTAACATTTAGAATATACAATAAAATAGATTGTTCAATTACAAATTAATGGTTCAGAAATTTAAATTAAATGCTTTTAATTACAAAATATCATAATTTTATTTATCTACCTAATCAATTTTACAATGAATGCTGCCATAAACCAAGCATGTGAACCTGAGCATAGATGAAAGCATGCTTGACTGTTTTAAATGATGCCAAATCACCAACGAGAACTTATAATAGCTAATAACTGAATAATGTTTACTTTACTTTAAAACTACAGATAAATAATATGTATCACAAGACAATACGAGTAAAGAGATATTCATGAAAGGAGTTCAAAATGGAATTCAAAAGTCGTTGATAAGTAATAAATGCGAAGTATTGATTATTCTGATTTTCCTTCTGTCAGCCTGAGTTCCCAAAGTTAATTCCTTACTTCACTCTAACCAGTAGCCTTAATAGTTGACATATTTAATTGCATAGAAAGTGTTTAGATTAGACTGATGATCATAAACAAAACTTTACAAAAGTAAACTATAGGTGATAAATAAATTAACAGAAAAATATATGCTTAATTTACATAAACCTGTGACAATCCTGCATTGTATTTTTTTGCTATTTTCAAACTAATTTTATTTCATGTCAAAATCACCACATTCATATTATAACACATTTAATTTACAGGTTACAATTGATCAAGTGAGAGTGGTAGTAGTAATCGGCTATCTGTACCAAAAAATAAGAATTAAAAATTATATGATAACTAAACCTACTAAAATTAACATAACTGCAATCCTATTTACGGCTAAATTAGAAGTAACAAATTGATCATGTATAAATTAATAAGTTGACTGAACAAAATAAAGTGCATTAAGTTAACTCAAGAGTTTTCTTATCAAGTAAATTCGTACTCCACCTCATTGACAACGAGAATACCCTACAATCAATATTTTCTCAAAATGCCCATAACGGAAAAATTAATAGTTAATATTTGTTCTTCACAAAATAATCAGTCATGTGTAAATTGATGTATGTATCCTAATAATAATTACAGGACTTTAAAACACCTTGACCACTTGTCTAAAACTCATTTCCAGTCCAACTATCACTTTTGCTCATCCGCCCCCACTTTCTTCACTTTACTGAAATGGATTGCTAAACGGATCCCCTCCCCTCTGGGGTTGCTGTTGAGTAGCGCCTGGACCACCTCCACCTCCTCCATGTTCATTTACAATGAAACTCTGATCCCACCCCACAGGTCTGGCATGACCTTGACTCTGAGTGTAGCTTGGAGGCGGCTCAAAAGTCGCCGTTGCAGATTGAGCAGCCCACTGCGCCGCAGAAGCTTGAATGGGATCAACATTTCCAGTAAGTCCACTCGCCAATGGGGATGATGGTGACATTGGTTTGGAGTTCATGTTGTTCGAGAATGAGGAGGATGTTGGAGGCGGTGGCTGAGGAGTATTCACCTGAGGCTCGTAAGGATTCTTGGGGAAAACGCTTTGAGCGTTGCGGGCCATTTCTTCTCGAGTTGCTCTGATGGACAGATAGAGAAACAGAATAGAAGAGAGGAAAAAAAAGAAAGCATAAAAAATTAAAATCATAAAAAACAAAAAATCAAATAAAAATCATAAAGCAAAACAGGCATGCACAGAAAAGATAAGCGCTTATCATAATAATACCAGAGACAGTTATTTTTTTTCACTATAAAAATTGTACATTTTATCGACTGTATTTACAATTTCACTACTCATTTTTTGACTACGATGAAAACACCGGAGAAAAAAATAAGTTCAAAAAATAAAAGGGAACTTTTTCTTCTTATCGGTTTCTGATAAGATGAATGATTATGTTGATAAGAGAGAAAATATATAGCTATCATGTATTTTTTTCTTTATAGAGCAAATGTTTCTTTTTTGGGGATTTGAACACTTGCGTGGGTGGTTTGGTGTTTTTTTGATAATTAGGGATTCGGTTACTGAGGGAATAAGTAAAATAGAAGGTTAACAGTTAAGTAGAGTGGAATGAAGGATATTTCAAGTCTAAATGGATAAGTAGAAGTTTCTTTTTTCTCTAGTAGATATTTTTTTAGTAGGTTTGATTTCCCCAGATTTCAGGATCGTCAACGAGACTCTGATTCTGTTGATTCATCTGAGGATCTTTGACTGCCCCACCGACTCCCATTTGAGAAGCGATCGCACCCCCACCGACGGAAGCTGCTGCGGCCAACATCACATCCCGCGGGGCTCTTTACAAAGTTATTTTTTAATTGTAGCGGAAGCAGGATTTTAAATAGAGAGAGAGAGACAGACAGATAGAAAGAGAGGAACAAAGAAAAAATACCAAATGTTAATGTTAGTTTCTCATTGAACCCCAATTAATTTAATTACAATTAATTATGAATTATGGTTAATTTTAAATGTGTACCTATAAAAATACACAATAGCAGAATTGCATCAAAGAGAGTTAAAATCATCATCAGAAAATCCCGAAGAAAATTTGTTATTGAATTATTTTTACAGCGAGAAAGATGGATAGAGATTTTGTCACAAAAAAGTGAGTTTTTGGTCAGTTTTTAGCGAGATTGCTCGAGAAAAATTAGTCATGAAAAATTATCACTTTAAAAGGTAGGCAGGTAGAAGAAAAAAGCGATTAGAAATTTTTGTGTGATTGCATATTAGGCAGGTAAGGTAATTTTTTTGTTATGAGATTTGTCAGTCAAGTTATCAGTCCACCATCACAGACAGAGAAAGTTAATTTATCACACAAGTCACAAGAAAAATAGTTAATTAATTTTTATCCCAGAACAACTGCACTACTTCCGGTAGCACTAGCAGAACTATTCTCACTGGCGACTAGTGAATTACGTTTGATTATTGAGTTAACTACATCATCTCGCTTTTCACGCATGACTTGTTTCACAGATCTGAGTAGAGAAAGAGATTTTTGTATAAAAAATATTTCGAGGAGAAAAAAGATTTGCGCAGTGACATTTTAAAAGACAGAGAGCACCGACACCATCACAGTTTTAAAAAACAGGAAGTAGAGAAGTAGCTTTGATTTGATGATGATACGTTCAGTTTGTTGAGGAAAGCGGATTTTAATTAGCTAATTAAACTAATTGAAAAGATGACTTACTTTTTGCCGAGTGCGACCATTCCATACACCACTCCAGTGGCAACTATACTGCCAGAGCCGAGAAAGGTGTTTGCTCCAAAGCAGAAGAATATTGCTGGAAGGGGTACACTGCGATAAAAAAATAGACAATTAGTTAATTTCATGAATTACAATTAAGTTGGCAGTATTTGATATAGGTATTTAAATTACAAGACGTAAGCCGCAGCCTTCATCCACAAAGGTTTCCGTTCCACGATTTCCGTCACTTTGTGCACATGCTCCACACAGTAGACGCAACAAGGTGACTCGATTGTCACGACAAGGAAGCCGCATAATCTGGAACAAAAAAAACGCCAAAAAAATTAGTTACCTATGACAATTAAGTAATTTCACAAATGAGACAGCAATTCAAAAGATTTCCTCACATTTGCCAAACACTGAAGACAATACAAGTGGGAGAAAACACACTAAAAATTAAGCTAAATAGTCCGAAGAACATGGCCACTGCAAATTGAAACCAAACAAGAACACTTCTCATTAGCACTCATCACAATTAAGAAGCATAAAATATTTAACTATTTAAATTAATAATTAGAAAGCATACATCCTCCAGCAGCAGTTCCAAGGGCTCTCAATCCATACTTGACATACCAGGGTTGCTCCTCTGGTGGTACTTCCCCTCCCATCCCTCCTGCTCCCCCGTATCCATCCCCCATTCCTCCAGTGGGACTTTGCATTGTTAACTGATTGTTAATTTACTTAACTAATGGCAACTCTATTATAAATGACCCTGGTATGAGTCACTTAAGTTAAATACTTCCTTCCTCTAGCTCCTTATCCAGTAGTCGCGACTGCACTGATCAGTAATTCCACAGTAAAGAATCCTTTCAGATTACCTAAAAGTGAAAAAAAATTATGCACAAAATCGTCAGTAAAATTGGTTAATTATCCTCACAAAAGCTCATGAAAGCTTTCTCCTTTCAAATACGACACAATCCTCCAAAAATTACTGCTAATTAAACTTATTCATAGTTTCAGCTAAACCATTAAACTTATTTGACATGCATCATATTTCATGCATAATCCATATAGGTATATGAGCCATCAACTTGGCTTGCACGATGAATTGTCAATTGACAAATAATAATTGACCATTAAAATTAATTAGTGACAGGCACAGCAGCAGTCCCTTGTAAATTCTGGATATCCTAATTTCCACTGCGTAACAATTAACAAAAACCATTTTAACGTATTTAAACCCACATTAAACAATTTCACATACCTACATACTTCATTTAACAAACCACAAAAATTCACTATCCTATCTCTACATTCCAATAGTCTGTCACAAATACAATTTATAGAACAATTCACCATTTAACCCACTCCAATTAAAATCACATTTTCATTACACCCGTTTTACTACATGAACATCTTTTGCGTATTACTAACTAGTTACATACCTACCTAAAAATTTGCAAATATCCAGAAACGCTAAAATTCCCCCTATTTTCTACCACCTTCTTTGTCAAGTGAATAGCACATGATATCTTGCCTATTCGTCATTTTTAATGATTCATCACTTAAATTATAAGGTTAATGACAATCACTAAATACATACCTAACCATACAAAATGCATATACATAATTTAGTTTACATGCAGTCCACACATTTATTTTCCTCTTCTGGAAAAATACCTTTTTATCACTTATCCCCTTCTTATCACCTTGTTTGCACAGCCTGATAAGTTCTCACAAGCTTATCCTGATAAGAACTGATAACCTCTCTAATTTAACACGCAAACTCACACTTAAATATCTCTCCTCAACTTTATTGTCTTCCTCATCGTCATTCACACTCTCCTCCCCTCAATTCCAAATATTTAAACTGGCAAGCCAATTAAAACCCTAAACGTATTCCATTTATTTTAAACAGCTTTCCTACCAATTACATTCCTCCCTATATAAAAGCTTTTACACTCTAAGAGAGCACAATAGTTAAATATTTAATAAGACAATATGCATTTGCGTAATACCCACTCACTCTCGTGATGTTTATCGACGTGTACATCTATAACCCAAAAGGGTTTGGTATTTTTTCCGTTACTTTACCGTTACATCAGAGCCTACACTTATGAGTGCATTTACGGGAATATTGATAAAAAAGTGATTTTAATGATATCACCCTAAGATAAGAGCTTAGAAGACCAGACCAGACCACCCAAGTAGCCTCTATATAATTTTTATTTGTTCATAAAAAACCTCACCTTTTTCGCAGTATATCCGTTTTAGTTGGAATTTCTTCCTTAAATATTGATGATATGATGAATTGTCCGTTTTAGAGTGGAAATGGAATGGAGGAGTACATTATGGACGTGCTATATAAACTATATATATTTTTTTTAAGAGGTTTTTTTTATGGGCTTTTGAATAGATCGCAGATTTAACCCTTTCAAGAGATCAGCTGAGAGGTGGGGATTGCCAGAGATTGGTTCGCTGTATGGTGAAAAAATTGGTATAAAATTGACAGATCATCTTGTAGTTCTGCGCATACTATCAACTTAACTGGGATATATCCACCTACACAATTTGGTAGCATTTATAGTTCATTTTAGAGCTTTTATGAAGCTTTATAACCCGTGGGAAAATTGGCGACCCACCCCAGTGGTAACATAAGAGGTGAATGACCCCTTATAAAAAATATATACTGACAAGACAGAGAAATGAATGTGATGTGGAATTGGTATGGAAAAGGGTTATATATTGAGTGGATTTAGAAGAGTGCATGGAATGCATTTGGTGATGTTGGAACTCTTGGAAATGGGCTGAATCGCAAAAAGTGTCCAGAGGAGAGATTATGGATTTTGGAATGTATTTCTTGGAATAACATTGTAAGCTGTCGGGCTTCTTTGTTTAAATGCGGACTGTGCTAAAAAAAGGAGGAATTTGGGTATTAATTTTTGAGCATATGGTGTGGAAGGGTGTGGGAGTTGTCATGGAAATGGGGAGATAAAAGAGGAGCTAAAAAACAAAATGGTTTTAATTAGTGCTGGAGTTACTGGACTGCTGGATACAAAAAAATATTAGGGGATGGGGCATCATGAGAAAAACAGATTTGCCACTGGATAGAGTCAATTTTTTGCACAACAATCTGTTACAATTTGATGCAAAACTTAATTATGAATGCAGAACCGTTCATTTTAGGTTTATAAAAGAGCAAATCAACCATTCAATTTGTGACGCCAGGTGCCACCTGTCACTCTATTCATGATTATATGTCTGGTTAAGCTGTGCAAATATTTGGTGCAGATTTTCGTGCAAAAAATGCTACACTCATTTGCTTCATGAATTAAATGGTCAGTATGACTTTAAATGCTGGCATGCTGCTAACTATCCAACTTGTGCAGTAGCAATTAACACTTTGTCATAATATTGCGTGCGCCATCCATGCCAAAATTCCATTCCACCACCAATGCAGATTGACAACGTGTATTTAATCGCTACTCAGACTATCAATTTCCATCAATTCAAGGCACCGTTCATATGCCAAATCCCTCCCAAATTTCCAATCCAACCCATCAACTTAATATCGCAATTTGAATGAACATTAAAATATTTTTCTTTCCATTTCCGTTTGGATGACACCTACCCTACCGGTTTCATCAAATCTACACTTATCCCACTCGCTGCTACTCTCTCCTTTTTCTACCTACCTGTCTTTATCTTGATTACAATTTTTTTACCTGAGTTTTTACCTGTCTAAAAACCCTTTACATTTACTCAGGTGAGCACACACATAGCCCAATTAACATTACCAGATTTACCCATTATCCTTTCCACACTTTTTCGTCTACATCTCTCAATGAGTATTTTCCACATAAAAAAATATATAAATTCTACCTGATTTCATATTTGACTTGCACAGGTATATATTCTCATGCTAAAAAAAACCCTACACATTTTTAGACCACTTGGCAAGAAGAATGAAATGTGCAGGCAATTTCTAGAGAGCCGATAGACTGTTCACACTTGCGTGTTTTTTTTATTCAATTCACAAAATGAGCATTGTTCCTGTTTTCTACAGAAAGTCAAGTCAAGTCACAATAACATGCATGATTTTTTATGGGGTCATCCATCTAAAAAGTCTAGCAATTAAAAACTATACACAATTTTTCTTCAGATTCCCCCACCCAAATATTGCATACAATTTATTCATGAGCCTCCCCCAAAATATATCTCGGCTATCCATCCTGTATCGGAATTTTCTTCGGTATGACTTCTCTGTTAAAACCCATTTTTATGCATTTTGCATTGTGCTCGTTTCAATGTACTTTTTTAATAGGTTAAGGTATCATCCATTAAATTTTAACTTGCAAACAAATATTTAAAAAATTATCCAAATAATTTTCAAAATTAAAAAATAATTTTAAAATAATTTTTGAAATTTTTAAAAATCAAAATAATTTTTTTATTGCACCAACATGTCGTGTGGATGACCCCATATTGTCCCGATTGTAAAGTGGATGATGATGAGTTGTACCAAAAAACCATACTACCAACTTGTCTAGAAAAATTTTTTAATGCAGGCAGGCTGACTTGACTTGATCTCCGCTTGACTGCCAAACCAAACCATCATCATCCATTCTCCTCTCTAGTCTCCTCAAAATCTCCTCTCGCCACCATCAGGCCAAGAGAAGAACATTTAATCAAGAGAGGAGAATAGACAGCTGAATTGATAAGAAATATATATAATCTATTATTTATAGACTTTAACTACTTACTTTTTTAATAGGTAGTTATTTTTATGCTCTCTCTCCCCGACCGACACAACTCATTAAAAAAATCTGGTTCACTTTTTAACAAAAATTAATTACAAAAGTACACTCCACTCTTTAAAAAGTACTGCCACTCTGCTCATCTCAGAGCATTGAAGGGAATGAACAGTTAAATATGGATAGTTAAATGTCAAGTTTTTAACGAGGAATTAGAATCAGGAAGATATATTTAATTATTGGTACAATTAAAATTGAAGGTCGCGAGGAGAATTGTTGGATGATGAGTTGTTGTGGATGATGATGAATAGTTGAACAGGTGGTGTGTGAAGTGCTCTGATTTTCGGTAATTAGGTGTTAATTAGTTAACTATTAGTTAATTGTAATTAGAACTGTGTGGGTTTTTAATTGGGATTTGAAATGATGAGTGGAGGAATGTGAGGAGTTGGGAATTTCAGTCAATATGGCTGGTAAACAGATGATCAGCTGGCGGTGTTGTGGTGAATGGGATCAGAGAACTACTTGTTTTGGAGAAAGCTGATTAGATTTCCGAAAGATTCTAAGATAAATAATTAAAGTCTGATATTTAGAGCTGTAAAGTGAGTTAAAGATGGTAATTAAATGTTGAACAGTTAAGTCTAAAAAAAAGAGTTCCTGTTTTTTTGTAATGGTGAGGTGAATGTCAGGTGGTTTGGGGTTTGTTGTCAAGATTTTGTGACAGGCTGTCAGCTGAGTAGTTGATAAAAACTGTAATAAAAAATAAGGTTTATGGTTTGTTGTGGATTTAAGATAATTAGCAATTAAAATAAATCAGTTGAGACTGGAGCAGCTGGAGTTTTAGTGGTGATTTTTTATTGGGAGAAAGAGGAGATAAGAGATTGGGGAGATTATCGGTTGGTGAGGATCCCGGTGGAGTGGTGATAAACTGTCATAAAAAAAAGGATTTTAAGGTTGGTTGCTTATCTGTCATTTTAAATAATTTTAATTTTGTTTTTAATGGGGTTAGTAATTTAGTGGAAATCTTATTTCTGGTTTTTAGAGGGAAAGAAGATGGCCGAGTCATATAATAATCCTCCTCCCTCCGGCAGTCACAATCCTCCCCCTCCTCCAGGTACCGGAAGCGAAGATAACGAGCCACGAATAGATGGTGATGGTCAGGAAGTGAATGCGTTACGTTTCCTTGGTGCTGGAGGTCCTCCCGCTCCCCCTGCC
>JAQIXX010007200.1:0-11166 GCA_034700605.1 Willowsia nigromaculata | reverse complement strand
AGATTCGAGATCGGCACCCTCAGAAACCCCTATAAACACATTTTTAGCTCTCTAGGACACTTTTACCATTAAAAAGCCAAATTCTCCACCAGGTCAAAGGTCAGAGGTCAAATCTGACAAAAGATTCGAGGTCAGCACCTTCAGAAACCCCTATAAACATATTTTTAGCTCTATAGGACACTTTTACCATTAAAAAGCTAACGTTTCCACCAGGTTACAAACAAATTTTCAGAATTGTATAAAATTTAGTTTTGCATTCGCAATTTACCTTCCTGAGAACATCCCTTTATATTCGTGTTAGTTAAATGCGTATCTCACATTGCCCCAAAACGGGCATACCACACGCAATGCTTGTCGTTGTCGTGCTTCGTGTTAGTTTCTCTTCTTGATCATCATCATTGCTCACCTCGTCATTTTATCGTCTACCTTAATTGTGAATCGGCTGGAATGGAAAACGACTTGAAGATGAGCATGAACGCTCTGTCGATCAACACAGTCATTTGATCCAATATCATGTCACATATCTCGCCTGCAATCAGTCAGGTTGTCTCGTTTTCCTCGCCGCTCTGAGTAGCATTTCTCTTGAGCTCTAATGTTACATTACATTATGTTATTAAGTGCCAGTGATAACTGGTACTTTCCGAGAATGATGGTGGGGGTGGGTAAATGTCTGTCTGTCTGTCTGTCTGTCCGTCCGTGTGCACGATAACTCTCGAACGGAAGCGAAATTTTTAATTCTGTTTTTACGTAGATGAATCTATTTATCGTAGTTATACGATTGTCGTGTTTGTCCGTCTGTCTGTCTGTCTGTCTGTCCACACGATATCTCGAGATCCGCTTGACCGATTTGGACCAAATTTGGTATGCAAGTTCCTTAGGTCAAGGGGGAAGACCCCTATTGATTTTGGGGTCGGAAGGTCAACGGGG
Source organism: Willowsia nigromaculata (assembly GCA_034700605.1). Classification (NCBI taxonomy): domain Eukaryota; kingdom Metazoa; phylum Arthropoda; class Collembola; order Entomobryomorpha; family Entomobryidae; genus Willowsia; species Willowsia nigromaculata. Next base: position 10,239 of record JAQIXX010007200.1, on the reverse strand, counting down.
TCAAAGGTAACGGGGTCAAAGCTCGAGAACAGCTTGACCGATTTGAACCAAATTTCGTATGTAGGTTCCCAAGGGCAAGGGAAAGACCCCTATTGATTTTAGGGTCAAAGGGGTCAAAGATCACGCAGTCAAACGTCAGGAGTGGTTACTATTTTCACAGCTTTTGTCAAATTTCGTCACTTGACCTCCTTTGGTCAGAGTTCGTCACTTATATGTCCCGATTCATCTACGTTTTTCCCTCGTGGTTTACCACGATTTATTTGCAATGGATTACTGATGACCTAAGCTTGGATGAGTTCGAAGGTGGGCACTACGGGCCATCGGAAACCGTTATAACGGTCAAATTTTTAAATGTAAACATATGGCATGTGGGGGCTCATTAGAACGCATTTTTAATGCTGATTTTTTTCCACTAAATAATTTTTCCAAATTTGTAACGGCTTGGGCGTTATAACGGTTTTTTTCACAATTTTGACTGTCCTGACTAAACGCGTGTAGATTTTTGGATTCTGATTTTTGCAATGGAACATTGATCATTTAGGCTTGACTGAGGTTGAAAATGTACATACATGAATAACGGCAACCGTTAAAACCCGTTATAACGACCAAATTTTGCTGAATAAACATAGGACATGTGTGCACTCATTCGAAAGCTATTGATGAATAGAATATTTTTGTATATTTAATTTTGATATAGGATATGTCCTCTGGCGGATAAGGATAAATATGCTCAAAAATTCTCAAATATCGGCGTGTAATGTCTTCAAATATGATCGTTTAATTCCCGGCGAAGCCGGGCGTCAAATTTTGATCAATTACTCACGCTGGCACTTTTTTTATCAGTTTACCTGATTTATTTACGCAGGACCAGGACTAGGACAGAAGGTGGCTAGTGAAACTGTGCTGTTTTGTCGGTTCAGATGTGTCATAAGCTGCAGATAAAGCTGAACTCAGTTCTTAGTGGTGATTTGCAGTCAGAGCTTTAAGCTTTTAAGATATCAATAAATAAATGAATAAAATCAGTTGAGGCTTAAAATCTCCATGTTTACTGTCCGTTGTCCGTTGTTGCGTTGAGTTCTTGTGAAAATGGATTGACGGTGTAGATTGTGGTAGTTTTTAGTTTTAGTAGAGTAAATGTTGTCATTGTCATAATAGTACTTAACTAAAGATCGCATATATCAAATTATTAGATTATAAGGAAATCGCTAGATCAGTGAAAAGTAGTGGATATAACTAGCTCATTACTCACTTCCCGCCTGTGACAGTTTTTTGCGTTGTTATTGAATTATTGCTAGAGTGAACTTTCGTTAGTAAAATTTAAATGATATAAAGTTGAAGTTGTAGGTGGGAGTTGTAGCTCGATATTGTAAGTCTTCGCCGTGGTTTAGTGACATTTTTTACGTAAATATTGCGTAACGAGGTTGGGGTTCGATGGAAGGTGTCAGGAATGAAGAAGATGTTTGTAACGAAGAAATGGACACTATTACTGGAACTGGTGACCAACCAGTGAATAATAATTTGGATTTGGTTAGTTTAATTTGTTCTTTGATTTCATTTGATCTTGGCAATATGATGTAGTAATTACACTTAATTATGAAATTGTCTAATTACAATAGGAGTTAATGAGTAGCGGGGATCAACGTGGTACAACCATGAGGACGCTTAGGCATGGAAGGAATGACGCTGGGCGGAGTAACTCTAGTGGATCGGTGGTCGAGGAATTATCGGAAGGCGGATTTACTACAAATCATGAGTGGACTCCCATCGATGTCGGTGTGAGAGTTTTCGCGTATTGGAAAAACGATCGACGCTATTACAACGGTGTGGTAACAAGGAAGGATTGTAGCGAAAAATGGGAGGTGAAATTCTATGATGGCCATACTATAACGATTTCTGCCAATTTAATACTTCCGATTAGTATCTTGGGGATTGATACAAAAGGAATATATTCTAATTTTGAAGACCCACAACACGGTGGCAAACCAATTATGATAATTGGTCATGATATGTAAGTCTGCCTTAGTCTGCATGCGCTCATGTTTGCGTTACGTGAAGTTTTACATGAAGATTTATATTTTGAATTTGAAAAAATACAGTACATCTGACGATCGAGGCCGAGAGATAGTTTTCAAATATGCGGTAAAGTTACTGGATGAAGACGGAGACCTAAGAATGTGGTGTGATCCTGCTCACATCAGTATTAAGCTCATGGACGCGAAAAGACTAAAGAAGTTGCAGCCGCCACAAGGTTTATAATTTGAAATTTAAACCATATATTTTGTCGTTTTCTAGTCAAGTTTGCAATTATGAATTTTCATGAATTCAGGTGGCGATTCAATGGTTGGGGTCGTAGAAGGAAATCCTGTTGTGGGCCTTGTGAGCGAGGAAACTTGTAAGTAAATTTTGCTTTTCTAATTTAACTTTACTTTACCTTAATTTTTATTACGTGTAAAATTTAATTATATATACATTGACAGCTGAAGAACAGACCGAAAGGAATATGCATTTATTCCGAGGAAAGCAGTTTTTCGTAACTTCCGGTGGGGACGAAGATCCTGCAAAAAATGGAAATAGACCTCCTCCGCCGGAAACTTATGACAAATACGAAATTGCTGAAAAAATTAGGCGGTTTGGGGGGGAGGTTCTGGAATTGATTGGACTCGAAACCGAAACCGCCAACAATGGAGTATACTTGATTTCTGATAACTATTCTCGGACTTTAAAGTTCATTTATTGTATTGCGGCTGGTATTCCGTGTGTATCAGAGAGATGGGTTGATATGTGCATAGAGACCGTGAGTTCATATTCTTCTGTAATAAATCGACATTTGGAAGATCTGGGGAATTTATGTAAGGTAAAAATTTGTAATCTTTCTTGAATAGAATGGAATTGTTGACTGGGAAGGATTCCAGCATAAAGCTGGCTGGAGCATCGAGCGTAGGACTTTGGTAGATGCACATCGAATGAAACCACTTAGAGGATGCAAAGTGTTCCTCATCCCACGCATTCCTGAATGGCATGAACGGTGGACACAGGTTCTAGCAGTTGCTGAAGCAGTTATATTACCCCTTGATGACCGTCAATCGCGTAAGTAGTCTTTTCCATTAATGCGTTAAGTTCAATTGATTCTTATTTGAGAGTCAATGGTTTGAGTAATTTGTATGAATTATCGCAGAAGCTGTACCGGTAGGAACTGACGTTGTCGTGCTGAATTCCGAATCGCCCCGAGATCCCGATGTCGAAGATGGCACAATGATTCCACAAGATGAACAAGTTGAAGGATTGATTCAAGATGCTTACCAAAAAACTCTGGCTGTCGTAGGAACAGAGTGGTTGATACAAACAATTATAACGGGTCAATTATCAAACTTAACATCTAACTGAGTTGAAATCTGCTCAGATTTATTTACTATGCTAGGATTTAATTTCTCTAGTTAATGCTTATGAATCAATTGTTTTAACTAACTAAACCTTTCTCTGGGCGAGTTTCTTTGTATATTTATATTAAATAAGGCTAGTTTGTTTAGTTGTAGCTTAAACCTATGCAAATCAAATGTCAAAGCCACGAAACAAGAATGAAATACTGGTAGAACGAATTTACTTAGACATTAAATAAGGCTAATTTGTTTAGTTGTAGCTTAAACCTATGCAAATCAAATGTCAAACCTATGAAACGACAACGAATCAAATAAATAACTCTAATTAAATAAATTCAATGTTAATGAGCTCCTGTGACTACTGCCTCCTTTTGGACACGCCACCAGATCTGGTGACATCTTTTAATTCCTCGTGAGCACCTATTCCTGTCTTGTTAGAGATGCGACATTCAAGTTGCTCGGGTTGATGTGCTCTCTCATGCGAGTACATCTTATCCTTGGGTCGTATACACTGTTTCATCTTTTAAATCTTAGCGTCTACTTTGCACTGGTCATAAAACGGGACTTTTTTCAAGATCAGATTCGTACTTCTGAAAGGGACAAAACTTGGCTATTAAGTAGATATTAGAAAATAGAACGTGAGGCTAAATAGGAGGAAATCAATAGGCATTTAGAAAAGAATAAATAAATTTGATATGTCGTTGGGGTGTATGACCAAAGGAAAGTAAAAGTAAATCCCCCTTCTTTGTTCTTTTTCCTAGTTTGATACTTTTGCACTTCCCCTCTTTTCTTTTCGCATGTGGTTATCTGTAATCAATTCCAAGTATTGAAATGCGAGTGGAGAAGAGTTATTTTGTTATATGCTAGTGGAAAATAGCTTTCTCTAGTTCGTCTTTCCTTATAAATAAATTAGCAGACAATCCACAGGCCGGCAAGCAATGAAAGAAAAGATGAGAAACGTTATGTGTCAATGGAAATAGTGATGGGCTTTTTCTTTTTCGTCATTATAAACAATTTTCCTTTCTCTTTGTGGTGATATGGTAGTTATTACTTTATATGTAGTTCTTTGTTATTATCATGGGTAAAGGTAGGTTTTTGGTTACATCTAACTTTGCGTGTGTATACATGGAATAGTTGAAAGTGTTAGTTTTGTCCTCGGAAATTAAGCATACGTGAGTAGTATTATCTTTATTTGATAACATGAAGCATTTGATAACACGTAAGGGTTCTGAATACATCCGATACGCTGACGAATAAGTTTACACAGAAGGGAAAATCGAGTTATTCAATCCAAAGAATTGTTATGAAACACTCATTCATTTCTCTTAAAACTAGCCAGGTTAAAACTTCGTTACAACTTTCATCATAAGCCCTATAATGGTTTTCTCCTTAATTATTGTTTGTGATATCTCATTTTGAAGTTACAAACATACCCACAGTAAATTTGGTCTATTTTGCGCTTTTAAATAAACATCTATTCAACATTGGTATAAGGAATATCAGGTATTTATATCAGGTCAGAATATCGTTATTTGTAATTTCTCTATCACGCACAGTAGTTGTTGAAATTTAGCATTTACTACAACCTACAACACTGAACATTCTCACAAAGTTCATTATTCATTTTCATTGGCACTACAGAACACTGGCAAAGAGTGTCATCATTTTGTCACGTAACTGAATAAATGTCATGGCTAGATGGGTTCTCTGCTGTCGATTCAAGGCTCAAAATACATTGAAAATATTTTTGAAAAAAAAATTTCAAAAAAATAATTCAAGACTTTTTAGTTGTAATTGCACCAAAAATAGTGGCAAAAGCTCCAAGTTAAATGGCACTAGAAAAATCGTCAAAATAGTGGTAATTAATACGTACATAGTGACGTATGTATTTTAGATAGTGACGAAAAACTTTTTTACTTAAAAATTTGTGGAAACAAGGGGAGAATACGCTTTTCGATTATTGATGATAAACTATGCAATCCCTTTCGTTTAAATTTAATCTTTCTCTTGCTGCATGAGGACGGTTGAATGAATTTATTCAAGCTGGAGTTTTAATTTACATTTTAATCTGATGAAGTATAACGAATGTATTTTCCACAAATTTATATCAATACCGTGATAACAGTATCAATTCAATGCAAAGTAATGATGAGTTTTGTAAAATGGTAATTTTTAAACTGGTGGAGTCGAGTGTCGAAAATGGTTAGGAGTAGTGAAAATCTCATGTCCACTCTTCTCATCAGTTACTATTTTGCTGCTTGAAGAACATGCTTTAAAGCTTTAGAGCGTAATCGTCTGACTTAGGAAAATGGTCGAAATCGATGGCAGAGTTCCATTAATCAGTTTACAGGTTTACATAGAACCATATTCAGTAACTAAATTGGCACCATTGAAAAAATTTTAGTTTTCGTATTTCTCGAATGGCGGCAGATACAAATTTGCAAAGTGCCTTCGCGGGGATTTCTGTGGAAGCCGCGTTTCTAGATGCAGAAACCTAAAATTTGGCACAGGTATGTAAAATTAAATTATCTAGAGGTGGTTTTTCTTATTTTTTCAAATTTTAATTTTTCACGGAATTTATTCACTAAAAACCATATTACTGCAAAATTTAGGAATTTATGGAATTTGTTAGAAATAATATTCTAGATATTTAAATTGTGAATAAAATGCAAAAGAAACTCATGTCTCCCCGACGAAAACTCGAAGAGAAAATGAAATTCTACGTTTTTTATTTCATTGTTCTCGCATATTGTAACGATAAATATGATTGCATCTTTAAAATGCAGTAAAGTTGGTTCCTGTATTTAAGCTTGTATTAATATACCTGTATATGTGACATGAAAATAAAATTATTGACTTTCTACATTACATGCAAACTTTACAGCCAGGAACATTTCATAAAACTTTGACATGTAATACATTTCTTGCCCTTTCTAGATTTGACAAAATGAAATGCAATTTTTACGTCATTCAATTTTTTCAAGGTTTTGGGTTTAATTTGGTGTGTGATGTCATAATCCAGTAAAATTCGTGGTTCTGATTTTTCAGTGGTGAGTAAGCTTTTATGGCACCCATAGATAGAGGTCCTTGGCGGGCAACAATTTTTTCAACAGTTTCCACGTGAAATTTGAAATTAGAAGTCGTGCGCCAGTAAAATCGCTCACTGGGTACTATAGAGCTTTAATCTCTCAGCAGAAACTCGTATTCAAGCTTGCTTGATAGTTGTTACCCACCTCCACCAACGGTTTATAACCTTCCGCGTTTTTTGCTTTTTTAATTCGTAAAGTATTTGCAGTTTGATGGGTCCTGTTCAGACGCGACTGTTTATAATAAGTCTTAGGTATCGAATCTCATAATTTTCCCCAGTGTATTTGAGATAAATATCGGCAAATATCTTCATCAATGCCTGTATTTCTCAAACTTTTTAAAAATGGGAAAGAACAAGAAAATTCCAGAGTGTGACGATACTATGAAGACCAAACTACATAGAAAAACTCTTTACAAAAATATAAGCTTCCTTAATAATATAGTCAAAAAAGCTTTTGTGAATGAACTTGAAAAATGCAACAGTCCTGAAATCCATAAATGCCTAGAAAACATAGAAGTGATAGTTGCCTTCTCCATTCCCAACTCCGTACAAAAATGTATTGATAGATCTTCCACAATGAAGAAAAATACACAGTAATATTATGATTATGGTCTGTCTGCTTAGCTCCAAAATGAAGCCGCGGAACACAGCTTTGTTTGTTTACTCCCTCAATTCTCAAAAATATCACTACTTTTTTCTCAGTGAGAATCCCTCTCTCATTTCGGTATGACATAAACTAAGCAAAAGAGTGCAGTGAAAACTAAAAATAATTTAACTGCTAATTGTAATGTAATATCACTTAAATCTAACTGACAATATATTTATAATTCATTAATCTGGGTAAGTCAAAATTTTCAAAAAGTGAACTAATGTAACATTAGATCTTAAGATTAGAGTCAATTAATTCATGTGTACTAATTACATCCTACTTTTGTATTTTTAATTTAAAAATCAGCTGCCTGATGATGTTGAAACAATAAAAATTCGACGAAACGCGTTGAGGTTACCAGAAAACGGATTTACAGAAGTCATTCTTCATTTTCATTAATTGCATCGACTCAAACTTTTTAAAAATGGGGAAGAACAAGAAAATTGCAGAGTGTGACGGTACTATGAAGACCAAACTACATAGAAAAATTCAGAAAACTAAACGTTTGCATTGTTGACAATTAATAAGTCCCATAAACTTTTCCAGTCTATCTATTCGGAAGACGAACCTACACATTAATTTTCTGATAGGAAAAAAGTGTATTTCGAACTACCAAATCTATTTAACCTTCTTATTTATGTCCAAGTATCATTCACGATAGTAAATTGCCATTTCTGTACATTTACTCTAATTTACCGTTACAATATGCGAAAATAATGTAATTAAAAACGTGGAATTTCATTTTCTCTTCGAATTTTCGTTGGGTATACATGAGTATCTTTTGAATTTAATTCACAATTTAAGTATCTAGAAGTACGTTTTCTTAGAAATTCCATAAATTCCTAAATTTTGCAGTAATATGGTTTTTAGTGAATAAAATCCGTGAAAAATTAAAATTAGAAAAAATAAGAAAAAGTCCTTCTAGAAATTTTCATTCTACATATCTGTGCCAAATTTTAGGTTTCTGCATCAAGAAACGCGGCTTCCACAGAAATCCCCGCGAAGGCACTTTGCAAATTTGTATCCGCCGACATTCGAGAAATACGAAAATTAAAATTTTTTCAATGGTTCCAATTTAGTTACTCAATATGGTTCCACGTAAACCTGTAAACTGATTGATGAAACTTTGCCATCTATTTCGACCATTTTCCTAAGTCAGACGATTAAGCTCAATTTACATTATCAATCTTTACACCATCCTGAAATCTTTTACTCGAGGCGGATATCTAAACCTTTGAAGACAGTGATTACCACTACAGGCACAAATATTTAAATATCCCATAAATTGCTCGAATCTAATTGGTTCCACCCCAGCTTATTACTGTGCTAAAATATTACTACTTAAATTAGCAATTTAGTAGTATAATGCAGCATGTTACGATCATTAGCAGTGAAAGACGAATTAGGATTTGTCCTACTCCTTATTACTTTACCTATCACAAAGTGGTTTGACATGTGAACGAATCATGTAGAAAATCGTTTTATGTTTGCATATTTTTTATATTTTCTCCTGTTGTGGACTTTTTTGTCCTATGTCCTGGGACATGCATATTTTAGAGATTTTTATGTATATTTTGTCATATTTTAGCGGGTTTGCTCATTTTCGTCATATTTTAGCGTGTTTGCTCATTTTTGTCGTATTTTAACTAAAAATAGAACACACTTCCCAGAAAGTTTTACGAGTATTTTTATATCTGCACAAATTAATTTATATATACAATTTATGTGTAAAAAATGATAGTGTTTCCTAGTAAATGTGAATAAGTATTTCTTAGAAAGTGCATATTGAACAGAGGTTGGAAAAATTTGTCAAGTTTTGTCGATTTTTCTTGCAAATACCATAAAAATTGGCAAAAATTTTTCCTATTTTATGTCCTATTTTGCTTTTTTTTCGTGCATATTTGCATGCATATCTTCTCATTTTTCTTGCATATTTCATCCTACTCTGATTATTAGTATATATCTATCCCCATTGCATGCGTATCAAGTATGACCACAACCTCAACACTTGTCATTTTATCGCTATCTCACGAAGCATTAGCGTGTCCCGTTCCAAACCCCAGAGTTTATTTGCACAGAAGGAACACATCCAATGGCGGATCCCTCAAAACACATTGGAGCAGATGCAAGGTCCTTCCCGACTCAATTAAAGTCGGGTAAGGGATTTTCAAGTGCTAGTTCTCCGGATTTGATTAGAAAATGTACAGACTTGGCTCTTTACTTCAAAGGTGTCCGTCCAAGGGGCTGTAACGGGTCTTTCGGAACTGGAGGAATCCAGAAAATTTAAGAGGTGGTATATTGGAAATTGCAAATGAAGCCTAAACCAACAGTGGAATTAATGTGCGAGCACCGAAAAATAGTCGACGGAGCACTCACCGCACTGGAGACAAGGATTCCACTGACCAACTTAATGTGGAGGGAGACACTCGTCTCTCAATATGACTAAACTGCAGTAGCTGCACTCAACGATTAAATGCCCACAAACTAAATATTAAATTACAGAAAATATATTTTTGCTGCTAATTTTGTGAATTTTTAAAAATCCTTCTAAATACAATCTCAGTTTTTTACTTATGCAAGGTATAAAAATTTTCATTCATTTCTTTCAACTTCTAATCGTTACTATATACTGAAAGGTGTATTCTGTTAAATTAATTAATACAAATTTTTCGCAATTATACATGGATAAGCACAAGTCTTCTGTTCTTCTTTCAGCTCATAGTTACTAGTTACCGCTAGAAATTTTAGTCTTCAAAAAAACACACCACGCATAAATTTGACTTCAAACATACGTACTACCTGCTTCATGATAGAGGATAACCAATAAAATTATAATCTGACTAAAACCCAGCATTCCCAGTTTGTAAATCCAGAAAGCCCAAGTGAGAAAATTACGTAACCTTTTAATTTAAAACATTCGCTTTATTTGTGTTTTCCCTCCCTTTCCTCTCAATAGCCTCTTCTTTATCATTTCTTTATTTGGAGAACAATTTGCATTTGCGAGCTTCGACTTGATGGACACCCAGCCAGGGCAAACCGACTTGGATCTTTATGGCGTTTCTAGTATATAGTGTCGAAAGTTGAATTGTCCCATTTTTTACTATGTAAATACCGCGAAATGTATC
>JAQIXX010007199.1:0-11167 GCA_034700605.1 Willowsia nigromaculata | reverse complement strand
GATCTTATGGATCGCGTTTTTGTCAAATTTTGATAATGCTCGTATCTGCAATAAATCTTATGAATGAATGAATGAATTAAATTGTGAATACTTAGTTTGTGAACATAGCCCAAATATTTGGACTGTGTATTTATTAGAAGAAAATCTATAATTAAAGGAAAATATGACATCAAACCAAAAATATTTCTAACGTAACTTCATGAAATTTGAAAAATTAACTAAAGTTGCTCATAATACATGTGTAATAATAATGCAATCTACATTTTAGGTAAAACGCACAAAATGGTTTGGCTTATAAGTTTAGTCATTTAATAATATTTCTCGTTCTAATAAATTAAGAAAACTGATGTTTTATTAGTTGACATGAATGAAGACATGTTTGTTCACTATTTTCGAGTTTTCTCAGTTAAAGACTATGTTTCATATTTCACAAATTTAGGAGTTTTTTTGTGTTAGTCAGTTAACAAATGAAAATAGTTACACCTAAAATTTACAATTATGTTAGATATACAAATGAATTTTGGATAGAAAATGTTGATTTTCAACCACAGAATTTTCTAAAAATATTTAACAGTTTAGATGTATATGAACTAATTAGCGGAAATGGTTGGAGTGAGTTCTGTTGACAATTCCAAGAGCTAAAATACTTGCTGAGAGAAACTAAGGTATTTCGTGTCAGAAAGAAAGGTGAGAACTCGCCTCCAGAAAGCGCAGACAAAACCATGAAATGTGTTACCAAGACTTTAATAGCTTCCCGACAGGGAAAGTTTGGTCTCCAAATTGAGAAACCTGAACTGACAAATAGTTCAAAGAAATGGAAGATCCAAAGATACAAAGATTATTTAGCTGTAAATTACTGTATTTTAAGCTCACTTTTGAGATGAAATGATTTATAGCCTAGGAGTAGCGCATTATAGTTACGGCTGTATGAAGTACCTATTTACCCTATGTTTCAAAATGTCACCGTCAGCCTATAATGTCTCATTTCATACTAATGTTAATGTGGAATGTTCCTACCTATTAAAGTATGGAATATATTTGTAGAAGTTATGACAAAGTATTTATCTGAGAATTATGATTCATACAAAGACAACAGATTTCACAGATCAAACATGGGAACCATACAGCATATTTCGTAACACACACAATGTTCTAATCAAAGGTCATCACTTTATTTATAAATTTAAAAAATATTACCTTGAATTCTTCATTTTATTAGTTTTACAAACATGCATAATATAAATTTGTTGCAAAATTTTTAGCTTTGTAAAGGACTAATCATTACAAAAATGAATGCTTATGATTGATAAAAATAAGATTTTTTAAGCACAATTGAGCATTGGTGTCCAATCTTCTTTGCTAATATTTGGCCCAAACACATCTACCAAACTTCTTTATCCGTTATTTATGGCAATGTTGCACTTTTGGGCAATTCGTTGCATTTTGATACTTTGCATAGTGAAAAATACTATCGCGAGTACAATCTATCGCAGGAGCAGTGGGCATGATTTTTGTTACAATGATGCCGAAGGCTGTGGTCCAAACACTGAGAAATGGGATCCACTCTGCCACACTGGCACCCACCAATCCCCCATTGACCTCCCCGAGGGACTCGCGTCATCTGGGGCAGTTCCGATCGACATTCACTCTTACAGAGGAGACTACTTCCGCCTCAAGAATAACGGTCACTCCATCCAAATCGATTTTGGGGGTGAAGGACCCTCATCACAAACTTTCACATTTCCTAACCCCTCAAATGTCGCCGGTGAGGTGGAAGAACTTCTCTCCTATAAATGGGCAGGCGGGCATTTCCATTGGGGCGCCACTGACAATGCTGAAGGCTCTGAACATTCCATTGGCGGCAAATTTTCGTCAATGGAACTTCATTTGGTGCACTATCGGGACATTTATGAAACCATAGTGGACGCGATTGATTCGGAGGATGACAACGCGTTGGCTGTTCTTGGCATTCTGATTAACGCTGACGAATTGAGTGATGCAGAGGATGCGTTGACCCCAATCGTGAGGAATTTGGAGATTATGGGGGACCCTGAACTCGATGACTGGAAGACTATAGATGAGCCTTTGAGTTTGAGTTTGTTGCTGGAATCGGGAGGGTCGTATGTTTATACTTACAAGGGATCTCTGACAACTCCCGGATGCAACGAGCAGGTCAACTGGTTTGTTCTAAAGGAGCAGGCTACAGTGACGCATGAAGATTTGGCAAGTATTAGGGCAGCAGTGATGGATTTTCACGGGCGAAATCTGATTGAGAATCATCGCCCGTTACAAGAAATCAATGACCGGGAAATTTATCTTGCTCAAATTATGGAATAAAGGTAATCAAACTCGATGACCCAGACTCAACGAATATCAAATTTTCAATATTCATTTATTATTTTTCCTTCTACAAATGGTCAAATTTTTAAGGAAATGTCCTGTCGATAAACATGGTTTGAGATAAAGCATTCAAATTAAATTCTGCTCTACAAATAATAATTTTTGAGATTGTATTTTTTCTAATGCAAAATTGGTGAAAATGTAAGCACAATTTGAAAATGCTGCCAAAAATCTATCTCAAAGCCTGTTAGAGTTGTATAGTAAGCCATCGGAGATTCAGCTATCATGCATTCCATAGAAATTGTTACGCGGATTCACATTCTCAACAAATTCTCAAAATCTTTTCAAACTGAAAACGCCTAACCTTGCATTCCATTTCATATTGTATTCCTTTCGCAAACATAAATTTGAGTCTCTCGCAATCTTGAGCTTTGTAAGTCTTTCATAATTGTAACCAAAACTAAGCTCAATGACAGGATAGTAGATATTATTTTGTAGCTTAAGCATAGACGTATTTCTAATTGTATCCTAGAATTCCAAATTCATCATTGAAATTTGCATGAAAAAGTATTTATCAGTTTTTTTATCATTGTCATTATTTGTACCAAAACTCCACATACAAAAATAATATTGAACATTGCCAGTAAGAATGTATTGTAGATCATTCTGTTCCTTCGTGACACTTTGTATCGTGACCACTGCCATCGCGACCACAATAATCCGCCGTGGGGCTAACTTCTGCTATAACGACAGTGAAGGCTGTGGTCCAAACACTGACGCGTGGGCTCCCCTCTGCCGCACTGGCACCCACCAGTCCCCCATTGACCTCCCCGACGGACTCACGCCACTTTGGCTTATCCCACTTAACATTCACGCTTACAGAGGAAACTTATTCCGCATGCAAAATAACGGTCACTCCGTCCAAATTGACTTTGGGAGTGAAGGACCCTCCTCAGAGCCCTTGGCATTTCCTGATCCATCAGATGTCGCTGGCGAGGTGCAACAACTTCTCTCCTATAAATTTGCAGGTGGTCATTTCCATTGGGGTGCTCCTGACGATGCGGGAGGTTCTGAACATTGCATTGGCGGGAAATGTTCGGCAATGGAACTTCATTTAGTCCATTATCGCGCCATTTATTCAACTATTGGAGAAGCGATAGAGTCGGAGGACGAAAACGCGTTGGCTGTTCTTGGCATTCTGATTGACGCTGACGAATTGAGTGATTCAGAGGATGCGTTGACCCCAATCGTGAGGAATTTAGAGAGTGTGGGGAACCCTGACCACGGGAACTGGAAGACTGTGAATGAGCCTTTGAGTTTGAGTTTTTTACTGGAAGCGGGTGGGCCATATGCGTATGCTTATAAAGGATCTCTGACAACACCTGGATGCAATGAGCAAGTCAACTGGTTTGTTCTAAAAGGTCAGGCTAAAGTATCACATGAAACGGTGGCGAGTATAGCGTCAGGCGTGATGGACTCCCATGGAACGAGATTGACCGAGAATCATCGTCCGTTACAGGACACCAATGAAAGGGAAATTCAACTGGCTAAGATTTTTGAATTACAGAAAGCAAATACAAAAACCCAGCTTGAAATTGGAATTCAGTTGTAAATATTTGTGTATTATGTTTGAGTTGAGACAAATCTTCAAATTCTTACCAACAATAAAATTCAATATAATGACTTTTGAAACACATTTTTTCTGATCCGCAAACAAAGAAAATGCAAGTGTATCTCCTGCTATTATGAAAGTCAATAATTTTCAAGAATCTTGGTGGGTATTAATTAGCATGAAAGATGCTTGGATGTGATTTCCCTGAAATCCGGAATAGTAGATTCTCGGTCGTGAGGGATTTTTTAAGTTTAAAATATCTAGTATAGTATTTAGTATCTAGGTGAAGCGAGTTTGTTCTGTATCCAAGCGTTCTTTTTATTGATTGATTGATTGAAATTTTATTTCCGTGATATTGGTGATTGAATATTCAGCAATGTTTTACGGAGCATATCGTTTCATGAGTTTATATTATCTCTTGGGTTATCTAATATCTTGGCTCAATTGAAATTATCTTGAAACATTCAAACTTGAAGAAGAAATCTTAGGAATATGGAAAACTTGTACAAACACCCTGGGTGATTTTGATTTTGAAGTTGGAAGGTATTTACGTTACATTACGATAAGCGTTCATTCATAGTACCGAAAGATAGCTTAGCTCTTTCGGATTCCTGGGTGTATCAAGTTTTGCTGATTGTCCCATTATGGTCGTTTCTAGGCGAGGTCAAAGGTCATGCGCTTCCTCCGGAACGCAAAAAAAGGTCATGGAACACTTAAAATTCTTGCATAATTTTAGCAAAAACTAGCATTAGTATTTACAAATTTGGATTGGAAAGCGGAATCGGTGGAAATGACTGTGCTCATTTCAGTTTTGCTTCGTAGTTTCATCATTCATACAACAGATAGGAGAATAGATATCAAATAAAAGTTTTCTGACTGTAGTCCCATCGAGAAATCCCAACCTCATATTTGAAAAACAAAATTTTCATATACATATGACTGGAAATTGCACAAAAAAGTTTTGATCACTTTAGAATTATTTGTTCATGTTAAAAAAATAATTTTGAATGAAAATATCTAGCTTTTTAAATAATTTATACGCTTTGAGTAATTTTGTGTGTTTTTATTAAGTTGCGATTAAGCTGACAAGACATTGCACGTATGCATTTTATTAGTATAATTCGCTTGTGTGCAAACAAATAAAACCATTCATCTAAATTACAACTTTCCATGAAACCTGAAATTAAATTGTATTTACCGACGGGATCATTAAATTATAGGTACATTGTAAACGAATAAATTTTTAGCATTCAATAAAAAGATGCCGACACAATCCATCACAATATCGATCAATGGTCATCTTAAGAGCTTTAACGGCACGTGTTGCTGATAAGTGTCGGATTGGTATATAGATGGATCTTTGACGAACTTTTTTCATAGCCAATTTTTGCATTGACCTTCACTGCGTTGAAGGTTTCCAATCTTAAATTTGAAACTTATCACTCTCATACGAAGATGACTGAAAAGAGAAGCAACCGGAAAGGGAGCTTTGTTTTGCTCTACATTACATTCCTAGTGTACTGTGTTAGCATTTGCCGCTGTGAAGTGGTCCTTCAAGATGGTGAGTTTATGCTCTATTTAAAATTACCGTGTTGAGAATTTATCTATTAACTGATACTTTG
Organism: Willowsia nigromaculata; assembly: GCA_034700605.1. Lineage (NCBI taxonomy): Eukaryota > Metazoa > Arthropoda > Collembola > Entomobryomorpha > Entomobryidae > Willowsia > Willowsia nigromaculata. Next base: position 5,593 of record JAQIXX010007199.1, on the reverse strand, counting down.
TTATAAAATTTTGTTAATTTTATCGCCTTCATTTCAATGCAGTGCACTGGACCAAAAAATATGACGAAGGTATTGGTGAAAACTATTTTGGCATTTGCCGCTTTGTAGAAAGTCCTTGTGGGTATGAAACTGAAGGAACTTAGATAGATTCCAAGGTAGATTGCAAAAACGTTTACTTATTTCACAAGAAGCATTTGAAATTTTGTTGGAAACTGGAAATTTGATAAAACATTAAATAATTTTCCTTTAGTGGAACTTGTTATAATCGAGGAGGCTGGGTGTACCATGATTGCCAAGGTGGAATCGGAGAATGCTGCATGTGTAAGATTATCACATTGACACAAATCATGATCAAGCAAGACATTCAGTACAATGCTATTTTCATTAAATGCGACACATATTTTATATTCTCAAAACTCAATGTGATACAGTTCATGCTACATGTGCAGAAAACTAAACTGAAGTGAGTGTCACTGAACTTGTGACCAATATGAACTTGTATTTCGATTTATATTCCCAAACTAGCAAACGCTGCACATTCAAAATTAGAAAGGTAAGTCACCTTGACGAAGTAGAGATGCTATTTAGGGCTTACAAATTTTGACAACCGTTTTATCCACAGCAACCAGACACTTGCCAAGTCCGGCTCAACTTCAAGCAATTAAGAATGTCCCGAGCGAATCATGACGGAATATGTGAAACAGATCGACTTCGCATTTCGAACAGTATCACAGTAGATCAGGGTTTTACTGCGTGTGGAGATCTTGTTGGCCAGCACAGTAAGTACAGCACAAATCTTAAATATATGCATAAATAGTGTTAATTTTCATGGTTCAGATTGATATTTGAAACCTATAGTGAATATTAAATATTTTTTCCGTGTGTATCTGACATTTGGAAGTGAAGATTCAATTGATGTGAGTCAAGTAATGTCGGATTATATAATGGGCAGCGGCAGCATAATTGCAACTATGATTCCATGTCGGTCAAAGAATAGAGGTAATTTCTCTAAATCAATGCACTGTCTTTCTAAAATGAAGCAAACAAATAATATTCATGTCTCAAACGCAGCCCCTGACTACTGCCTTCAGCACTTTACAAAGCCAAGTGATCAAGTAACAAGCTTTGATTTTGGAGGTCAACAACAGAGCAATCAGAGATACACCGTTTGTGTGAAGCCAATGGACGGAACTGACTCTGTAGAATGGAAACCTTGCTCAAATGTGATTGGAAGAAATTTTGACATAGCTTCCAACCTCCATGCGGAACCTCTCCACTGCGATAGAGATTGGGTTCAGTTCAAAGGTCAAAATCCAGTTTGTGAGCCATTCTTAAGTGCAAAGAGTACATGGAAGCCATATGAGTTATTAGTTAACTTTGACGAATCTGAGCTTCCCCTCACGCCTCCACTATTTATTATCCCTACGGATCCTGGAAACTGTGCAGCTGCCTGTACAAGCCATCCTCAATCTTATACTTGTTCATGCATTGATAATCCTGACCCGGTCAATCAAATCTGCCAGTGTGTTCTGGATACCCCATCACTATTATCACCAACTGACTTCAATAACACTGGCTTTTGTCTTGAGTACACCCAAATGTGAGAAATTAAATAAACCCATGAGTTATTTGCAAACTTTAACTTTAAAACTTTCGCTCTAGTTGAATAACTTTTAAGGGTTCCACATATTTTGAAAATATAAGTACGTATATAAGAATGCAAACAACTATAGCATACATTTCTTCAAATAGTGAGATATTCAGCCTTTATTTGATAAATATTTAAAAGGATATCGCTAAATAAAGATCAAATCCACACTGTTATTGAGTTTGTAATCATGTCATGGATGAAATGAAACTCGTGTCACTGCACAAAAGAGTTTAAAATTTGTTTACAAATTTAAAAATTCGTTGCATTACTAATAATTAAAATTTTGTTGATTCCATTAAAAATAGTTATTTGGTAAGATAATATTGTTATCTGAGGTTACAAAATTTGGATGCATTAAAATAAAACGGGAGGTATAAAAACTGACAAAATACTGATATATCATATTAACATATAGGTAGATCTAAAACATTTAAGCGGCTTAAACATGCATATAAAGTTTTTATTAGCATCAGGCATGGACGGTGGGTTTTAAAGCAACTGGGCAGACCCATTAAAACCCGGGTTTTATTGAATCACCCGGCTGACGATTGTGCTGGGTATTTGGGTTTTATTTAAAATAACATGCATTTATATGCAGCCATAGAAAGCCCGCCAAATGTACACCCTATATATAGATATGCTCAGACCCATTAAAACCCGTTAAAACCCATAAAACCCGCGGGTACGGGTTTCTATCTCCATACCCGCGCGTTTTGACCATGCATGATTAGCATACATTTATGCATATTAGATACATAGGTAGCTTTTTTCAAAAATATTTGACAAACAATGATGATTCTTTTCATATTACCGTAAATTTCCAATTAAACACCGTCTACCAATTACTAGCCCCTCCCAAATAGACGCCCGGTGTCTACGGACTAAAAAGTCTATGCATGCTCTTAGACTCCCCCCAATTACTACCCCCTGCCAAAAGAATGAACTCTATAGACTATCACATGTACAGCAATGCATATCTGCCTATTTATATGGAAGTAGCGACAAAATTTCCCCTCGCATGTAGAGTTTTATAATTTTGAATGACAAAAATCCACATTCTTATATTTTTCTGCAAGACATTTGCTGCAAGACATTGGCTGCAACTTTTAACTCCTTTTAACTCCTTTACTTTAATTTTTTTCTAAAATCCAATATTTATATTTAAAAGCGTAATTTTTGCTTTTTATGGAATAGTGGTAATAGAAAGTCTACCACAGGATGACCTCTGTCAATTTAATCACATTTTTGTATCTAAGGAATGTATTTTATAATCTTTATATATGTCCGAATTTTAGGTGTTTGGTGCAAAATAAAGTAAAATATAAGCACATGCATTCCAATCTTCTATTTTGTGATCCAAAAATACTTTTATTTAATAGTTGATTTTATTAATTATGTACCCTCATTTGTTTGAAGTACTAAAGGCAAAATTTGCACTTCTTCACCGTTGATTTGAACTGTGTTCACTCGATTATCACAGTTGGTGTCTGTGCACATTACAAAAACTCCGGTCCAACTGTTACTCTGCTGTACGAATTTTATCGCGTGTAAAGTGAACATTAGCCCATCGCTTACATTTGTTTTGTCGCACACTCCTTCAAAGCAGTTCTCTGCTGTGAATGCTAGAACATTGTTGGCTAATGACACATAACAACATTTCTTGCCATTGCCAGTGAAAAACACGTCAGTTACATAACTTCCAGATACAGATGAAAATCTGCTGTTACGCAAATACCATCGGAATGGATTGGAACTTTCGTCATCAGCAGGAATTACGGTGAGTTTATCAGTGCCATCGTCAGCACTCGATATACCAAGCTTCATTCCATTTGAAAGACAAAAAAATAACTCGTGATCTTGGAATTGCGTGGATGGAGGGAGGAAAGGTGAAGGCTGGTCCGCGGTGTCTCGTTGAATCCATGGTGAGGATTCCAGCAATCGCACTTGATTTGAATCCTGAGGGGAAGTCGGAGAAGATGGATTCACACCAAAGGAATCATACCCGGCACACCTAGAAATCAATATAAACACACATATGGCAACCAATACGTTACTTGAAAATTTTATTTCAAATTTAAATTTACGTCATGCTTACTTTTTCAGCTCAGACAAGTCTACTGCTCTGGTGACGTCATTAAACTCATAAGCATGAGGTATCGGAGAGTGACCAGATCTTTGGTTTTCGTTCAAAACACCACTACTCCAACCAGTCAATGCAAAAAGTATAAAAAACAGTTGGAATCCGAGATTATTCATATTTAAAGCAGTCGCATGCATTTTGATGCACTGTAAATTCAATGATTTTTTTTAGTAAAAGCTGATTTAGTCGAACTTTCAGTTTTTACTACTTGTAGGTTACCGTGTGACCTCGGTAAAGTTTCCTTTTGCAATCCAAAGGAACATGATTCATTGTCTTCAATGGTTTTTAGTAACAAATTCGATGAGTTTCAATGAATCAAGATATTGTGAGCCAAACAAAAGAGAATTGTAATATTATTGCTATTCATTGCTGAAAAAAGTAAATAAACGTTAAAAATGAAAAAATATTCCGCGTAAGGGTAATTTATCAAAGAATTCATAATTGTGTAATGCATTTCAAAAAAACTAATATTTTATTAAATAAATATGTATACTTAGCTCTGGTTGGCTAATAGAGTCAAGGAACCAATAGGAGCTGGGTATTTCAGCTGGCGCGAGATTTGAAAATTCAGTTTGCTCGTTTTTTTAAGAGGGACCCCCCTGTATCTTAAGCGTGTACTATGCAAATCAAATACGAGATTTTTGATTTTGGCTTTTTGATTTTACTACTTTTACAAATATAAGTCAACTCTGTTTTCAAGGGCAGATTCGACACTCACATAAAACGCACTAGCTAAGGGACAAATATTCAATGTAAAAGTATTAATCAAAATATTTCGTATGTATTCTTCTTATATGCCATCATCATTATTTATTATGAAATGTAAAACTGTACGGGTTTCAATGGCCCAAACCGTTCAGATAGTTATCTAAACCAACCTGTGTATAGTATAACACCTTTACATTTATTTGTAGTCAAACAAAATAAAATATTCAAATGAGTGTAACTAAAACCCACCCATAATCACCAGAAAACCCTTTGCATAAGAAACCGAAAAATCATGAATATATAAACAGGGCAAATAGATTTTATTGGCAAATGGCAGAAATTTTTTTTAAACATCACAAAACACTGGCAACAATAAAAATTATGAGTTATAGCAGTTATAGGAGTTATCTTTCGTGCATATCGGAAGGCCAAATATGAACACTTTATACTAACTGCCATTTTGAAAATTGACAGTTGATTCTTTTTGATAACATTAGCTTAATTATCATAGTGTACGTTAACAATTTTTAAAAACTACAAACCTAGTTTTTATTATAAAACAGCATTATTTAGTGACCACCAAATAATATGTGTTTTCTGTAGCTCCGCTCCAAAATCTTGAATGTTTCAAGCGTCTAATATCTCTTTCTCATGCATTTTCATGTTCTTGCGAGTTTTTATTTGTCTCATGTTCATCCATTAGGCAGTTAAGTAAATTTTAAAAGATTCAGCAGCATTATTGGTTAGCAAGGTGCTGATTATGATCTTTTTGAATCCTTTCACAAATTATGACTGCTAACTACGCGACATCATTACCAATAGCATGGACTTCGGGATAATATGATTTTGAGGTTACGTGTACCTCGTGCATCTTCTGTGGCACAAGCATCACTTATATCCCGTGTATCCCGTGCACCACGTGAATCCCGTGTACCACGTGTATCCGGTGCATCTCCTGCATCACGTGTATCCCGCACATCTCGTGTATCCCGTGCATCTCATGTATCCCGTGCATCTCGTGTATCCCGCACATCTCGTGTATCCCGTGCATCTCATGTATCCCGTGCATCTCGTGTATCCCGCACATCTCGTGT
>JAQIXX010007198.1:0-11167 GCA_034700605.1 Willowsia nigromaculata | reverse complement strand
TCGATCATAAGGATAGGTCGTGATCGAGATATCTGTCTGTCGTCTGCAATGTGCGTATTTGAGCAGTTTTCTCTTCTGTCATGATATGGGGTCATGAGAGTATGGACATTAGATAAAGTTGTAACTTGTAACGTAGTCGTGGAAAATGAGATTCAATATTTATTCAAGTATTAACAATTGCACCAGGTTGATAGTTACACACAATATTTATTTCTTTTTGGTTGATTGTATAACAAACAATTTCATAAAACTATAAAGCATGACGAAGGTTTGAAATATCAAAGTTTGATTGTATTGGAAGGATGGGATAAATCCAAGTACCACAACAAGTTGTATCAGTAGTTATTACACGAATGTCTACAAAACAAATTTTTCCTTGAACTTACATAAAGTTAATTATATAAAAATGATTGATTCGTTATAGAATAGAAAGGAATAGGTCATTGTTTATATTGAAGGAATGATAACAATAAAAGTTACACAATAATATATAATATTGTATATTTTCTTTTAAGTATCTCAATGATTAATAACCCTGTATAGTCCGATCAGGAAGATCAATTCCACCCTGTTAGAATATATATGATTGATATGAAAACAATAGAACTGTGAACATATTGCTAATTATCATTATTGTTTTATAAAGTAAATATGTTTTACCCTGTACAATCTTACGTAAGACGAATTAACATTCATCATTCAATAATATAAACTTATTTTTCTTTTACCCTTCCATCTAGTCTTTTGATTCATATTCTATGCTATAAACTTACGATGATTAAAAATGGCAGTTTTTCATACTTCTGAGTAGTTGAGAACTATAAAAGTACATTCGTCATATCGTCATACGTGAATGTGGTATTGTACATTAGCTAAAAAATAATAAAAGTTTCCGCTACAATTAATTGGTTTCTACTGACTGATTGCATTCTTATATTAATTACAATTCACGATTAAAATTTTGATCATTAATTTTAATGATATTATGATTGTACATAATGCAAAATTATATGTTGTCCTATTATTGTCGCACGAGATAGGATACAAGTCGAAAGTTTATAGTTTATGCTAAAAGCCCACTTTTTAGTCATTTTGTTTTAAATGGTCTTGTCACACACGTGAATTGTCACGTTCATGGGCTTACATGGTTTACTGATATAATCCATACTCCACTATTTTGCATGTTTTGAAATAAAATTTGTATATTTTGTTTCCCTAACTGTGGTACTCTAAAACTTTTGTTGTGATGTACTTTCGCTGTAATTTCATGTTCCTTTCCTCTGGAAAGAATTATTTCACCACATGAAGTGTATTATAATATGCATGTGAGCAAAAGATGTTTTGAGCTTATGTTTCCCACACAGCTCCCACAATAAAGAGAAACTTTTCAAGTTTCAAACAAAACAGACAAACAAATCGTAAAAAGCAAAACATGTCTTCTAGCGATAAAAATCTTTTTGGATACAAGTTACAAGATACTTATCAGTCTACCGTCTAGTTTGTCGTTTCCTTCGTCGTAGTCCTTTTCCTCTGATTTCGTGTATTCTATTATTTGGGATCAGCATCCCAAATAACGTAGTCAGTATATGTGTCAATCTTCTTGAAAGCGAGTCGAATAAATCGATAATAGTTTCTTTGAAAACTTGTAAGCTCCTTTCCAGCATAATATGTCCCGTTGTTGCTTCCCTTGTTCAATTCCAGCAGAAAGGATGTCGCCGAAGCTGGTACTCCGAAGATGCTCAATAATTTCTCAACGTTTGCAGTTGCATCATCATCTTTGGATGCTACCGAACCATTATTCTTTTTATTTGATCTTTTGCTCGACTTGTTTTTGCTTTTCATGTTCTCCTCTTCTTCTTGTTGAGATGTACCTGGAGGCAAAGTTCTTTTCAAGTCTGTTACAATCACCACCTCAGGTTTTATTGTGTCGATAATTTTTTCAAGCAGAGCGTGGCTCAGATTTTGCGTGACGTTAAACAAGGCTACAGTCTGTACGTTGGGGAATATCTTGTCGAAATTGTCGACTAGGTTCTTTCCCACGTATTGGTCAAGCGACAAGTTTCTCACCGATGGAGCACCTACTCCTTCCACATAGCTGATGTCCAGGTTGGTAACAGAAAGTGTCTCCAGGAAAGGTGATAGGTCGCTTACGTTCAAATATATCTCGTATCCAGGCCAATCGCAATGAAATCTCTGGAAAATATGAAGTTCTCTCAGATTTCGCAGTGTACTTGTCACTTGGGAAAGCTCTGCTGTGGATCCAGGGACTGCATTGTTTAAAAACAGGTACTTCAAGGTGCCTGCGACTTCCTTTATCTTTTCCAGAAACGGGGCGCCCAAAGGACACCAACTCAAGGATAACGTGGTCAAATTGAATGCTTTCTCTGGTTGGAAGTTTTGGAACATGTCTTGGCACTCGTGTGTGTTGATATTGATTTCTCCATAAGTTGGTTCAATGTCCAGGATTTTGGTGCCTTCAATTGTCACCTGCACAGTGATGTTGAGATTGAGGAGATCCTTGTTGAGATCCCAAGATGATGTGGGGCTTGTATCGAAAAACAGAGTCTGCTTCAGGACATCCTGTTGCTTGTACTGGTCTGTCTTCCCGTTCCTGTATTGGTGATAAATGAACTTTTTGAGGGAAGGTAAATAAGCCCTTGAAAAGTTTCCATTAGTCCACACATTCTCAATCACCAGATCCTCTAAGCTAGTCCATTCAGCAAGGGAATGCGATAATGATGGGGCGTCAATCACGAGATTACGAACACGTAATGATTTTGCGGATGAAGGTTCCACAGTATTGTCAAAACCTTCAAATGCGTATAACCCATTTTCACAACCTTCAGCTTCCACAAATCCTGGTTTTGGTTGCTTGATCACGGTCCAGCCGTGAATTTCTTCTTCCTCATCATCGGTACCACCATCTGCAATATTATGTACGCTGGGATCTTCTCCATCTCCAAGCAGCAAATTTCCTGGGGCAAGTTGAACACTCCCTGGGTCTGGGCCAATGCTTCTTAAAGTGGAAGTATTGCTCGATCTCATCCTCATCTCCGAATCAATCGATGCTGCGCATTAAAAAATGCATTTTTTCATGAGAACTTATTTTTGACCAAGGTATCTGTGACACAGACATGTTACATAGGTAAATTATAATCAGTTAAAAGATCAAATGACTTTGTATACCCATTAGCAGAGCAAAGCCCACGAACGCTGCCAGGAATAAGGCTGGAGGTATCACATATTTCCAGTTTATTCTATACAAAGAGAAAGTAATTCACAGTTAATATTACCAAGACGAGCGTACCTAATTAATATCCGATGTGTTTAATTATGAATGAATCGGATTATCATGACATTTTTAACCTTTTGACAGAAGCCAATCATATGAGCATCCGAACTCATATTATTTATTGACAGGTGTGTGCTCGAAATGAATTGAATACTTGAACAATAAGTGTATGATGTAGTTCACATACCTATGGAGGAACAAGGAGAGTCTCCCGTCCAACGTGGAGTGATCATGGAATAATGTGGCTTCATCATCCATCCTCTTCAAAGTACATTTACCCTAAATTTGAGGGGGAAACCACACGTGTAACCACACACGCTACGTACTAAAAGCAGCAGTGGGGATTCAAAGTTATTTATTTATTTTAGATTTTGTATCAAATCCTAAAGAACCCAACTCAATTGAAAAGCTTCTTTATATGTATTTAATATAGGACTCTTCTTGGTTTTCCAATTTTCCCAAAGAAATTTGAGAGGGCTTTTAATCCGCAAATAATTCTTTTCAGAATAATTTTTTTGACTAGTACAGTTCCCCGAGTATTAGTAGGATACGAAGGGGAAACTATGTCTAGGTAGCGTTCAAAATCAGAGTATTTGATTTTCGATCTTTTGTAAACATTTTAACAATTCACATACGCACCCATTGCATTTGTCCCTATATATAATGGTTTGTTACGGAAATGACTATTACTTACTATCTGAGCGTTTTAGATGATGCTTGCTCTTTGCCCTTTCTCGCAGCGCAGTATTCTAGAAAAGTTCTATTAGCCAACGTGCTACACGTGTCTATTATACTCCTTTCTTCTGAATACGTTACACAGCTTCAATTCAATGTATGACTTTTGGTGAAACCATGATTGCATGCATGACATCGTCCGTCGTTTCCTACCTTCGCCTTCAATTATTTGGGAATTTTTGTGCATGCGAAAGGCTTATGATAGCTCATGATGTTTCTTCTGGTCGTTAGTAGTTAGCTTTTTTCATTTTCATCGTTTAGCAAACATTGTACAGTATTCATAAAATATTGCTGTTATGTAAGATACACAGAGTAAAACAGCTTACAAATACTGAAAATACAAATGATGTAGCTGGCAGAGCAAGAAAATACATTGTAGCTAGATTCTTTCTCGATAACAGAGAGAAATGTGTTGGCTAGTATGGTTGATATTACTGTTGCTCCTGTGTTTGAGCATTGTGCGTTTGAGTGAAGAAAAGATGTTTGTGATGGAAGTTACTACCTATGTAGATGATAAGAAGCATCTAAAAGGCAAAAAATGTAAGTGACTTGATATTCTTTGGTCAAATAGGTATATCATGACTCCATGAATCAAGACATATACATTGCCTCCTCAAGGCAAGGAGGAATCTTTCTTAAATGTGACGTCGACAATGGTGCGTACCTATGTAGGTACACAGTCACAATACAGGCACATATTATGCATACAGTAAGTACGGTCTTCATTAAAAACCCTGTAATCTGACATGATAATTTCTAGGTACGAGACATGTTTCAGAAAAGGCACCGTCGACATTCTTACAGCGTGGTACATATAATTTGCATGCAAACTTTCCTCAGTAATTGTAAGATGGATGGATGTAGTGAATAGTTTAAAACTAAAAATATTGTAATGTATTGTGAACTGCGTTATCACAACTCGTAATCATGTATTTCCATGAGATTCAGCACTTGACTATATAATTTCAGCAAAAATTTGAGGAAATTTGTGCATTAATTCCCACCACAGCGTTTCGTCCTTGGTTTCAGCTTGGCGTTGTCCATAAATGAGAAGGGGTTTAACAGCAGCAGCGTAACTTAGCAACAAACTACGTGTCTTGGTTAATGTAATGTGTGTGTGACAAAGAAGCGTGGCATCTTTTATGCTTATAGCATTTTCTTTGAAGATTCTGGTGTAGAATTGGCACGGCTTCCTTCTTGGGTTTTAGGCTGAGAATGAAGCCTTACATGTCTGTACAGTGATGACACGGAACGTTGATGGGAATATCAAAAAAAACTCCAGACAATTCACATGATGAATTCAATTAGATGAAAATTATGGTATCATGCATTGTTTTGGGTGTCGGGCGTTTGTAAAAAGAGGGAAAGTAATCCACTTATGTTCTGCAGTTTCCAACCATTTTCCAAGGATGGCGTCTAGGGTTTATTTGTGCCTGAAAATAAGTAACTGCTGACCTCATCTTATTAGCTGTATGTTACCTTGTGTATTAAATAAGTGTATTTCGTTCATTGGACATGATAAGCACCTGATTGGCTGGAGGATCGCATTATTTCCTTGTTTCTACTGGTTTGGACACTTTGTTCCATCCAATCAGGTCTTGGTTCTCATGATCTATTCCAGTCTTTTTTTAAACTTGGATCATTACTTTTATTCCAGTGTCTCATTTAATTAAAAAAGTAAAACCTTGCTATATTTTTTTTCTCATACTTGTGCAATGTTGCATAATTTAACGACTTTTTATGATGTAGTTTTTAGCATTTTGCAGATTGGTGCTAAGTCCATAAAATTCGTACATATTTGACACGAACATGACAACGTAGCAGAATGAGTCTGCTGACTAGATCGTGATACTGACAATAATCATACTCTGTGAGACGTTCAGTTGAAATGATAAAAATATGATATTTTTGTAACCGGATACTGGATGCCATATTATTTCCCAATTACAAACTGAATGCATAGGCAAAGGGAAACGAGAACCTGTGATCAAATAGTACAAAAAACCACAAGTAAAACTACGAATCAGTCTTTACTTTTATGCAGTATTCGTTGAACATGTCTATTATATATGAAGAATATAGACGGGTACCCTTTTATTACTTGTGTGGGTCTCATATGAAGATTTGTACTTAGGTAACATGAGTGTTTTTTCATGATGACGGCAGCAGCAAGATAACGGCCATGTCGAAGTCGTCCAGACCTGATTCCAGTTGAGTAATTCCCTCTGAGATAAGGCAACCGCAGACTCTCTACAATGCAATGTCAGTAAGAATCATCTCAACAACTTTTCATATTGTCTAATCTTATATATCTGTCTATTCTCACTTGAGGGAATTGAATAGTGGAAAGTGAACTCGAGTGAGAAAGAAAAATGACATGAAAGAAATTAAAATATTTTTTAGTAGGTCTTAAACAGGTGGCAATGCATGTTGTCAATCGACTTGTCCTGATCATGTTCTTTGATTAAGTCAACATTGATAGCTTGTGCATGGATTAGGAGGAAAACAAGGACGAGACAAATAGTATTTTGTGATTTCTCAGGATGCCCCAGTCTTTGTTTGCCTGAAGCGTATTAGGTATTAGAGCTTTCAATAAAGCCGAGCTCTATCACCAGTCTAGACTGCTGCTGCTTCTTCTAATTCTCTTTGTGTAATTTATTTTAATCATTTGGCTTACAGGGTTCGCTAGCCACGAACATAAAAGAGATTAATATTTGCCATTACGAAATGGGCTACCTAACTGCCCTTTACCCCCCATTTTCAACACCATCCTTTAATCGTTTCATGCTGATTTGATAGTAAAGCCGTAAATAGAGACATGAAAGTATAATAAAAGTTTTAGTATAAAACCTCTCTGTTTATGGGTAAACTTGATCAAATGAAACCGGTTTTGCCGTTTGGCAATTGTTTTCCAATGAATGACCACCAACAAAAGCTTGTACACTTTCTGGTACTGCTAGCAGCGATGATGACGGCTTTTTTCTTCTGTTTGGTTTGACATGTCATAACTTTGAATTATCATAAACAACTGACATTTTTACTTCACTACTCATGTCTTGGGTGCAGGTAAAATAAATATAAGTATACAAAATAGTACGTAATCATCCGAAAATTTATTTCTTTTAAGTATCTACGGGTAAGTGCATATCAATTCCCTGATAATACATTATGGAGAAGCCGTTGAAATGTGCAAGGCACAACCATCAAAGCAAAATGACGTTGATACTGTATATATTCTTTTATAAAGCAACATAGAAAGTTCTAACGGAAGAGATGAAAGGAAAATTTTTTTCTAAATTTTCATACTTTCTCGCAAATAAAAAGCATTGCACAAGTAAAAAATTTAATGTGTTGCATCTGAAAGCTTAACACAATAAAGTTTCATTTACTTTTTATAGTGTCTAGTTTTTATCTATCGTCATGTGCAATATTTACTTGCTTGAAAGCAAAATTTTTGATGGTTTCCTCATCTGTCTGTTGGTTTGTCAGTAACGTGATAACTTTCCAACCACCTTGTTTGATTTTCTTCACATTATGTAAATCGACTAAGCGTTAATGAGAGAAGTCACTTGATTTCTCAACAAAATCGATAAAATCTCGCTTCAAACTGTAAACGCGTTTATAATAATGTTCCTTTTAATCTCTAATATTGAATATTTCTTTACAAAATAACGATACAAAATAGAAAAAAAAATTTTGTGAGAAACCCTGCTTGTCACAACAGCTAAAAACTTGATTAGCATACAGCAGTTTTAGTTCAGTAGTGTAATTCTAAAATTGTATATCCAATCGCATCAGTTGCTATCTTTACCTATCATCATTAGATCAACCAAGGACAATAAATGGTTATTTATCGCCAGTGTCTATTACATTCATATTCATCTGATGTAGATAAAATTGATAAGACAGAGAATAATGGAATGTTAGCAATATTCCATAAATCTATCAACTGGCGAAAACAGTAAAAAGCACATTGGAATTTTTATACGACCCTTTTGAAACGAAGAAAGCAATAAAAGTAACCAAAACCATTGTTGTCGGGTCCGGGGAAAAATATGGTGTATTCTTTTCTGATTATTGTTGTCACATCAATAGTCGATTTTTGTTGAATGTTAGTCATTGCAGCTATTCATCGATTGTAAAAATATAGAAAAATTGGGGAGGGGGATTCGCGAATACTTTTATGATTTATCTTGGCATTTCTAGTAGAGATTATAAAACATTCTGAAAATCAGATCGAAATGCAGGCCTAGTTTAGTACATGGTTTTGGTACATCGAGCATGAACTGCCATTCGTATGTATGCCTTGTTTTTAAAGGAGGTACCGATCCAAAAAATTTACATTTTATTGTCAGGGTAAAACATTTTAATATTCTGTTATGCTAAAAGAGGAATCCAAATTAGTAGTTTGAAGAAAAAGCCATACAACAAGACTTTGTCATTTAAATCTATTAGCAACCTTGCAAACAAGAGTATAAACTTGAGGTTTTGATGATTCTCACATTTTTGTCCACGATGACCTGTTTTTTTCTAAAACATTTTATCACTATGAATTTACAATTTGCATTTTTACTCGCAGTAAGTTAGACAGTCATTGTCTTATATTGACAACTATTGTGTTGTTGCATTGAAGAAAAAAGTTGAATTTTTACAGACATTTTCTAATAGTCCTTAGATATATCAGTCCCACCCAGGTATATAATAAGTCTTCTCACAAAATATCTTCTCAAGTCCAAGAACCAATAATATTTTCTGGACTAAAGTTGCAGCTGAAGGTCAAGTGGTTTCATCAAGTGAAGAAATGCAATTAATATGAATATGATGTTGCTTGAGCAGGATCGCTATCTAAGATTTATCTGTTATCGTTTATTGAGTTGAGAGAACTTTTGTACTTTGCGTTGTCGGTCTAAAAATTGACTGCATATTTGCATAATTAGAGAAAGTCATAAAATTTTTGGCCATCAATGATTATCATCATAAAAATAAATGTGTACAGCACGATTCATTTTATATGATATTTTAAAATAAAATACATACGCTTGCACACACCGGCCCTACACCATATGCACCTAAAATTCCGTTCCTAATCCCAATAACTGGAGCCTGGAGCTATGCAGAATTCATAGACGCCAAATCGTTACGTTGATGTAACTATTGCATAATATTGCAATGAAGACTGGACTAGAATAATAGAAAAGGGCAAGTACTATACTTGCTTCATGTTCACCACAGAATCGCAAGTCGCAACTTGTCAAAGTGAGCACCTTCAATGATAGCCACTGTTCCTCTGTCGAATCGTGTCATGTAGACAATTTTAATTTATTATTACAAAGCAAAACCTGGTTCGTAAAAAAATGCTCATTTTTAATACTTTATTTTGAGTCGGCATATATGACGCATATTACGACATTACATTCCAATTATTACTTCGAAATTGTTGGGTAGTAGCAACTAATTTTTAAAAAATCCAGTCATACCTGAATTTTGTGCTTTTTTTTACAGTAAGGTGGAGTAAAACGCTAGGATTAGCTTTTTATAAGGATTTTTATTGTCCGATGTATAGCATGTTAATTAAAATTCGGATTCATGAGACCCGATTTAAAATATAATCTTCAAATGTATTCGTGTCGTGATTGATGGGAGAGTAGATTAAAAACTAGAAATCGAGTTTTAATGATTTAAAAATATTACTGCTGCTTTAAAAGGCAAAATTGCATTTCTTCAGTAATCGCCATTATCAACTTGTCACCAAATGCAATGCAGGCTGTCAAAGTGCAAATCTATGGATTGAAATCGAAAGCTGTCACCACTAAGTAGTCTCATTATACAAGATTATTTTCATTCTCTGTGATCGTAGTCTGTCGCAGTTTCATTTTACTTTCCAATGTGGATGAGTAGAGAGTAGAGGGGCTCTCGCAATGATAAAGTACACACCAAAAAATTAATCCTGTATTTATGATTATGATCAACTAACGCTTAGGACTTAATGCAATGAATGAAGCTATACTGCGTCAAAAATGTGGGAATTTATGCACGCAAGGTAAAATTAGGAAGTATAAAATGAAAGGCAAAGTGTTTTTCTGGCATTCTCACATTGCCCCAAAATGGAACCTTGTCTCATATTATTTTCCCACTTTCACCCAACCTAACTTGATTTAACTACATGATTTCAAATTTCAAACGTAACATATCATGTATAATTATATTGATAGTTATTGATAAATCTGTGTCTATTTGTTAGAGAGATTTACCAAAGCTCAGTTTTTGGTCGTAGAGGAATGCGTTAACGTGGCAATTTTATCCATTAAAAAATTGCATACCTCAGATTCTTCTCCCCGGGAGGAAGGGGAGGGAACTCTTTTTGCTTCACTCTTTCTAATCAAGGGACAATAAAAACAATATTTTTTCGTGTGGACATCATCAATTAAACAGTGCTTTACAATATGCAATGCATGAAAACATTCCCACACATCTCGTTCATGTAAAAACACAAAAAATTCACACATTTAGCTATTAAAACTGGTCATATTTGAGTCAAATAAAATTCTAAAAATGAAAGAATTCATAATTAATGGTAAAAATACAATTTGAACATCTCTCTAACCCGTTTGTTAGTGGTTTCGTCGTATATGCAGGTAAATTCGAGTATTATGTAGGATTGGAGAGGTTACAAGATGATAGATTTTCTCAGATCTACACTTTACCATCAATTATGAATTTTTTCATTTTTAGAATTTTATTTGACTCAAATATGACCAGTTTTAATAGCTAAATGTGTGAATTTTTTGCGTTTTTACATGAACGTGATGCGTAGGAATATTTTCATGCATTGCATATTGTAAAGCACTGTTTGATTGATAATGTCCGTACGAAGAAATATTTTTAGTATTCTCCCTTAATTAGAAAGAATGAAGCAAAAAGATTTCCCTCCCCTTCCTCCGGGGGAGTAGAATCTGAGATATGCAATTTTTTAATAGAGAAAATTGCCACGTTAACGCATACCTCTACGACAAAAAAATGAGCTTTGGTAAATCTCTCTAACAAATAGACACAGATTTATCAATACAATTCTGAATCTATTTTTACACAATATATACTAATCAACTATACTGGTGGAGGCAACAAACATTCATACATTTA
>JAQIXX010007197.1:0-11170 GCA_034700605.1 Willowsia nigromaculata | reverse complement strand
ATATCATTAATAAAAAGTGAAAAATTCAAGGGGCCAAGGCAGCTACCAGGACCAGTCCCGTTATTTATGGCAAATTCACTTGACACATGACTGCCATTCAGAATTCTGAATTTACGATTTGTAAAGAAACTGCAGAAAACTTTAACTAGATACGGTGGTAAAGAAAATTTGTACATCATTTTTCTTATCAAAATGTGTCTGTCAACCGAATCAAAAGCCTTCCTAAAGTCTATAAAAACTGCAACCGCTTTTCCATTCCTTTTATCAATAAACTTGAATATATCATGCGTAAAAAGTGATACAGCGGTTTCACAAGACCTGCCTCCACGAAAACCATGCTGGTTATCATCTAACTTGTCTTTACAGTAAAATAACAGCCTATTGTATAACAGTCTCTCAAATATTTTTGTTAAGCAAGTTACAATAAATATTGCTCTGTAAGACGATGGCAATGATATTTTTCCTTTTCCTTTATACAGAGGAAAACATGTAGCATTTTTCAGTGTCTGAGGAACCACTCCAGTTCGCAATATAGACATGAACAAAATTGTCAATGGTGTCACAAAAAACTGTTCAAATGTTTTGAATATAATTTTTGGAACTGTGTGGGTATCCATCTTACATTTTTTAATACTAGAAATTGCTTGTGTAATTTCAGTTGCCTTGATTTCTGATTGTGAGTATAGATCACAAACCATATCATTTTCATCCTTACTAACTAACATGTAATTCTCTTCATACATAGCTATTTCTGTACTCATATCATCAAAATTACTTGCAGAGCCAGCTACAACATATTCATTAGCGAGTAAATTATCAATTTCGACCATATCTTCAGTACTATTCCCATTACTACATACTGATTTAGTGATCGTGGGAGATATTTTATTTCTAAAATTTGTTACCTCATTAAATAAGTCCCAAATTCTTATTGAGTCTTTTAGATTTGCAAACTTATTCGTGAAGTAAATTTTCTTATTCCTTCTACTTTCAATATTTATTACATTGCGAAGTTCCTTCAATTCTTTACATTTACTAGTGTTTCGCCTAACTTGATTGGCTAATTTGTTTCGTAGTCTAATCTTACGTCTTAAATCTTCAGTGATCCATTTTGGACTATTACCTTTGACCAATCGATTTTTAGCTGGTGCATGGGCTTCTAATATTGAACAAACTTGTTTTTCAAAGATAATTGGATTCATTTCATGGTTTTGGTTTCTATCCAAAAACTGCCAATCTATAGCACACAGATCTTCTTCAAATTTTTCAGCATTAATCTTTTTTAGATCTCTAAATTCTACAGTCTGTGGCTCACATTTTATGCGCATTTTCTTGTAGCTTACGAACGTAAATAAATGATCAGACCCCCCTAATTCTTTTCCTCCACAAAGAAAGTCAGTTTCTAATGAGTCTGTGTAAATGTGATCTAAAAGAGTAGTAGTAATTCTATTACCAACAACTGCATCTTTTACAACGCCTATTCTCGTGGGAAACTTAACCAATTGTGATAAACCGTATTCCGTTGTAATTTCTCTCATCTTTTTCCGATTCAAACTGTACTCTAGCAGATTTATATTAAAATCGCCCATCATTAAAATTCGCCTATCCTGACCCCGTAGAAAATCACAGAGTGTAAAGAAATACTGGAAAAACGAGTCATTTACGTCGTATGGAGGTACATATATAAAACATACTAGAGTTGTTTTCATTCCCACTTTTCGAACAGTCATTACATTGCATTCTATAAAGTTTGGAAGCAAAAACGGTACATCAACTATACTAAATTCACACGAGTGGTGAAAATACACTAGTTGCCCTCCTCCCTCTTTTTGAGTTCTATCAAACCTCAACATATTATAATTGGGAATACAAAACTGATTAGAGCTATCACGAACTGAGTCTAATTTGCTTTCAGTTATTCCTAACACTAAAATATTTTTTTTCATTGCATAATAGTTCCGACACTTCATTGAATTTACCCTTAATTCCATTACAATTAAAATGGGCAAATTTTAAGCCTATTGGTAACTCTGATTTCCTGCTATTGTTGGTTTTGCATTGTGCCTGAAGCTCACTGATGATTGACTTTTCTTCAAAAAAGCTGTCACTGAACTCAAATGGCAAGGCGTCGTCAATAGTATCATCACTGGTAGCCTGGAACTCGAGATCTGATTCCAACGTTGTCACAGCAATTAAAGTTGCACAGTCCTTGCATTTCCAGGTTGTCTTAAAAATTTTGAAATCCGTGTTGGACATTTTCGGGAGGCACGTCCTATGCACCAGTTGTCCACATCTGATGCAGGAAATTTTCTGCCTTTTGTCATTGAAAGCGTTTCCACAAATATTTCAGGTCCTATTTGTGTCCATGATTACCGCAATTGTACTGTAAATACCCGATATTCTACGAGCAGTTTCGTGTTCAAATTTATAGTTTTTACTGCAATAAGACTAAAGTAGGTAGATAATTACCCATGGCTGTGTCCAGCCACATATCAATAACCGATATATGCTGGAACCGATGGAGTTGTTCCATATGGTTATTCGTTCCCATAACCATATGTGTACAGGCGCACTGATTAAATTATTAGTCTAGCAGTACTTTGAACTACATAAATACTAAAATTCAGCATTTAAAACTGTCTAATTTAATATTTAAAAAAATAAAATTATAGAACGTAAATAGAGACAGCTGTTGATGCAAGCAAAGATGGTGGTACCATTCGATTCAGAATTAAAAACTGCATCTGATAGGCATAGTGAAAACGCGTGACTATTTTTCAATGTATACTAATGGGCTTCTGAATTCGGGTATACGACCACAGCGTGCCAGACAAAAACCGTTGTAAAAGCTGTAAATTTCATTTCTGCAGCCAAATGAATAGCGCGTTGAAATCAGCGTAAAAAAGTGGACAGGACGTATATAGTCTCGAATCTGGGAGCTCATGGCACCTGGGAAGGTTCCCTAGTAAGATTTTGACAGATGAAAACTTTGCTAACTTTAAGGCGTAGGTTTATCATAACAAATCATTAAGCTGCTTGCTATAGTCAAATCCTTTCTATCCTGCAACAAACAAATTGTCATCTTCCGTACATGAACTTTTCCTTTCACAATAATTTCTGCTTCAACTTCAAATTTTTTCCAAGGTTACAATTAATTCATGCTTTAAAGTGTATGGAAGGGTATAAATCGTGGGTATAGAAGATTGCATGCTATTTTCTTTCTTTATGCTAAAACTTTGCCTACTTTTTGAGTATGATAACCTAAACTAATATTTTCAAAGTTTCTAACGATGGATCTCGATATATGGATAACTTGATGTGTCTTCCTTTTATTACATTATTCCTATTCGTGTATTTGTTGTTGTCGAGATCAGTCAATGCTAATTGGTACGGGCAACAAATTCAAAACATTTTAAGTCTTTTACGCTAGTTTATTTATTTATTTTTGTCTTAGTATTCTGCTGAATTGATTATTCCATGTTGAATAATGTTTTGTGGCGTTTCCAATCGCACACGGTTCAATTTTAATTGATGCATCAACAAATGAGGAGGAAGAAAAGGAATAATCTAGACATTTGTAAGCTTTACAGCATTTATTTTTCTCATTAAAGGCGATTAATTGTAAGATCTAATCAAAAGTTAAAATTTAGTACATATATGTATTTAATTAAATTTAAAATATTGAATATCTTCTCATTAAAACTTACTAGAAAAAAAATATGACGATTTTATGCCGTCAAGTGCAAGATTTTGTACTTGGCATCAGTAGAAGAATTTGTAACAACATACTTATCTAATCCCTCATACAATATTTAATTGACGTTAAAAAAACAAGAAAAGGTTTATACAAGTAATTAAAAGAAATTTCTTATTCCGTAGTATACATAATTTAACTATAAATTCATATATGTATATAAATATAATAATGTAAAAATTTACATGAGATTAAAAAATGTTCTTTACAAGAGGTCTTTACAAACAATCAGTGTGCTGGCAATGACATTTACCAAACTATAAAAATAGTTAATTTTAATTTCCCTATCTACAATACCAACATCACCCACCGAAAATGTTATTGGTCTCAAGGAAGTAAGCACTTTTCTCAAATATTTAGGCGTAACCGTCTCACACAACTGACTTTTCCACGTTTCCAATATTATGCTCGTCGATTCAAAGAGAAAGCTCAATATTTCCAACAAGAACAAAGTAAATATCACACACATTGCTGCCAACCCCAAAATCGCTAGATAAATGTCACGATCGAAAAACTTCCATCCAAAAACGCTAAGAACGGTTGAGCATAAAATTGCAAAATACATTTCACCCAAGAATCCTCCATTAAATTGGTTTATCATTAAGTCAACCAAACACGTAGATACACGAATTGCTTTATACAATTTTATGCTCGGATAATTAACTTCCATTTTTCTAACACGAGAAATAATCAAAATGCCAACGTGAGCATAACCAAAGCATAACTGTGACAAAGTCACCATATACTTAAGTGCACAAAAACTAGTGTACGATACTATCATATATCTAAACAGGGTAACAATCAAGTTGGAGTTAAGTAAAGATCTGGGAAGAATATCTAGTTGAGTCATTGCATGGAGAATTACGTAAGTTGGATCAATATTTCCGAACACTACAAAGAAAGGTACAAACACCTGGGCTAAAACAATTGATATAAATCCGTAGGCTAATATAATGCCAACAGCGTGTTCAGCTTTTTCCTTGGAAGTCAAAAATAGTATAATTTCCGTATACAGTGTGGAAAAGAAGCTTTCTGTTGATGTTTTCGGACTACTATTCAATCCAAGGGTTTCTTCTGTTCGAAATGCCCAGTTTGCAGTTGACGTCAACTCTCTTCCATACAAGTATAGATAGACACTTTCAAAAGCTATCAAAGGAACAAGTGTACCAAGGACCAAGATATTTATCAGAACAGTTTTTAAAGGAAACATGCCAGGAAAATAGATGGTTGAGAAGATGAGGATTACGGCGGTGACAAGTGTCCCAATGAAGAGAGAAAGCACACCTATTAAGAAATTTGGTAAAAGAGATTTCTTATTTTTAACGGAATAATCCCATTCTCTTCTTGAGTGATTCCATGAAACACAAATGGGATGGAAAGTGTCCAAATATTTTTGGTTGAGCTCGTTGATTTTGAAAATCAAACTGCTACCCATGGCTGAGTGAATTCGGCAAACTTTTCAAAAATATTTAGCGTTATTTTCTAAGCAAAATTGGTTTAAATTTTTTTTTGTGAAATGTTGTATTTTCACTGGCTAATGCATACGTATAAGGTAGCATTCCGCAAATAACAAAATTTCGAATAAAGGAATGTGCGCATAAGTCAAGTCAGGAGCCTTTAATAAAATCTGTTAAAAAAATCTTAATGTAGATTTCGTTTTTAATAATATAGCATTTTAAAGCTTTTGGCTTAAATAATACAGCTTTACTATTGCATAATTACTGATTACATCTCAAATATAATTGTTTTCTAAATTTAAAATTTATTAGATTTGTGATTGAAATAGAAATTACCCCTTGATTATTAGAACGGATTGCAAATAATAGCCAACCTCACTATCAATTCAATATATCAGCCAAATGTGATCTTCAAGTTAAGGTTTTTCATTAGGAGAAGTAATAGCTTTCTTATCTTTGGTAACAAAGTTTGCCTACTGCCTACGTAATCGTTTAACTGCTTTTGTATCTCCAAATGAATATTTTAACGTTTGGCAAATTAAAAGGAATCCCAGGAATTGTGAATATCTTAATTATAATGAATACACACTCTGTAATTGACAGACTGGGCAGATACATTCTTGGGATTTAACTTTCTAAACGGTATTTAAAATGTACGTGAAAGTACTTATACTTAATCATGAAGAAGGAAATGATGTATATTTGTGAAAGCTACTCAAAATATTCATAACAATAATTGATTTTTGGAAGGGAAACTTACTTCCGGTTGGATAAAAAAGGTATTTTCATTGCTAATGATGCCAATGCTAATGTCAATAAAGATTTATATCTTCATTACATACTAATTTTCTGCTTAACGAAATATTTTGTGGTTGTGATGATAACGAGAAGACTTATTTCTTGGTCTGACATGAGCATCACATTTAAATGATACAAATTTTCATTGCAAAGCTTTTCTACTTTCTTTTATAGTCATCGCGATTATGTTGACGTGAGCATCATGCTAAGTTAATATTTATGTTGCCATAAACTAGTTGGGTTTTGTTGGAATTCGTTAGAGATAGAAGTGATAATAGATTTTCGTTACTCCAGGAAATATAAAAGAAAGGAATTGATTTCAAATCATCTTGCTCAAAAGTTATTGTGAAACGATGTTCTTACACAACTAGTAGATTAGATAATCACCTTGAATGATTTCAAAACATTTCAACAAATAGTTTTTAATTTCGAATGAACTCTTAAATTCAATAACATTTATGAAGGTTTTTAGAATTGGATTGTCCTTTGGCTATTTACATATTTTCAGGAAGTAGTATTCACATTTGTAAGCCATCACAAGTGTTTCAACGAGCTTAAGACATTTTTAAGAAAGTAAGTTATGAAATGCAAGCTTTCTAAAAAACAAGTTTTAATGAATTTAACTCCTGTACTTTTTCTTGTGAATTAGCCAATGTGCTACAAAAAAACCTTCATTAATTGTACCCAATTTGTATTTGGTACATAACAAACGCAAAAGCATATCGCAATGCTGACTACGTTATGAGCAAAAAGTTGAAACTTCTGTTCATTCTAGTACTTCATTTGTTAATCCAAAATTTAAATGAAATTAAAAGTAGTTTCAGATTCTTTACGATTGCCTTATTATTTTTAGGAACCCAGATTTCTTAAGCGAGTTATGATGTCAAACTATAATCTTAAATTGCAGAGCTCTAGAAATTTTTATACTACAAAAACTAAATATGGTTTGTTGAAAGTCACCAAAATACAATTGTAGTTCAAAATATGAACTTCACATAAAATACTAACATGTAACCTTAGGGATCCAGATCTAAATCCAAAGATTTACACCTCAGGAAATCTTACAAGGTGATTATCTGAGCCAGCAATAGTTAATGAATACGCGACATGCTGGTTATCTAAAATCTTTTACATTCGACAAGTTCATTTTCTGCTTCACATATTTTTGCTCATATTCCAGAGAAAGTAAATGCACAAATCTACACATCCTCTATTGTTTGGTCTTCCTACGCAAATCTTTCAAGATTTTTTATCTGCAGACAACTTCATCTTTACGCTCACTGGTCAATTCTTCCTTCTTTCTTACGGAGCAACAATAGAATGACGGTTATGCAATGTAATGTGCAGTACAAAACCCACTGAATCTGAGAATCTATTCTTTTTGCAGAGATTTTGGCATTCGCTACTTACCAGTCTTGCGCATTCCTGGTTAGTGAAAGGGCTTTGAATATTTTATATTTTCGTCGTGCAAGTGATATCTAATATCATTAATTAATTCCGGGTATAGCATGGAGAAAAAGCGTATGCCTACAAATATCTGCCAGCAAGTTTCAGTATTTATTCTGGAATTTACGTTCACGCATGGACTGGTTTAATCTCATTTATCTTGCCTCTAATTCCTTTTGAAAATTTAGCCAAATTCGAAAGGGTGTAAATTTTGGAGGAACAATTACAAGACGTATACTACTGACCTTGGCATCACCAGAATCTGCTGCTACAAAAATAGGTTTAACAGCAGAAAACTCATTGAAAATGGTTTACATGGGAGAGTCTCTAAATCTTAATTTTATTGTCACATGTTTCATAGACATTGACATATGTTAATGTTTACTCTCACGTGACGTACTCTAAAACAATAAAACCTGCGAAATCCCTTTGGAATTTTCTGGTTATCCCCTAGCGCTATCAATCCATATCCGAAGCCTCTACCTGCGTCCGTCCCTTGCTGCTTCTGTTTAACTTTTTTCAGCTGTTAATGTTTTGCTTGCCTCTTTTCATCTCACTATCTATTTACATACATATGTACATACAATGAAAGATGTATGATCTCCGTCGCTGCATCTCTCTCAGTTTCCTGAATTGTTCTTTTCAATTTTTCTCAATGAAAACATGCTATGACCTACCTTCGACCTGCTTATAATTTGTTCAGCCTTTTTTGCTCTTTCTCATAAATAATCTTTTGGAAAATGTTTTCCAAAAATCCTTTTTTAAGCAGCTATTAACGTTTTTGTATGGCCAAACACAGCAATTGCATATTCATGCTGCTTATGTGCCACTTTTTTCAGCTGTTTATGTTTTGTTTGCCTTTGCTTTATTCATTTCACTACCTCACCTTACACAAACAACTTCAGACAGTATGACGGCTTTTTTAAATTACACGCTAAGGCGATGAAGGTGAAATATGGATTGATGTTCATAAATAGAGGTAATGACTCCATACGCAAGGACTCTACCTGATTCTGTAAATTCATCATCATCATCACAATGATCAGCCGGCGTTTGTTATGGTATGCTCTGCCAAGCCTAAGCTCTTGCCGTAAACGTTTTTTCAAAGAAATTTTAATTCCTGTGCTTTCAAGCATGAGGAATCCGGGAAAAATAAAATCTTTGACCATGGGGTCAATTTGACCCCTGTGAGATGGGTGAAAAATCAACTTTGGAGTAATTTGTCAAACCTGGGCTTTCAAGCATGGGAAATCTGGGAAGAATAGTGATAATAGAGTTAAGCCCTTTACCAGATAAGTCCAAGGCTAGGCCGAAACGCATTGAAATTTACAGTGATTTTACAGTTATTATTTTACAGTTAAGATCATTTAAGATATACAGAATTCGGATGTGTGCTTAGCTCACATCTGGCCATTTCTAGTACCAAATACGTACGAAATTCATACGTACTCATGAAGCTTTCATTTGCGTAGCTCATTTAGTCATGCCATGCTTAGTTATTTCTTTATACCAAATGAAATTGCCATCAAAGGGAATTTTGTATTTTAGCAGACATTTTTTAAGCTTGTGTCAGTGAAAGTATACGTGTTGTGTTTTAAGTTATACTTACGATACTTCTTAAAATAGACAATAGTTGGGGCAAATGAAATCTTATTCATGTTTATTCATTGCGTGGGTATGATTATGTAACTGAGTTGGCCCAAATAATGTATTGTGGGAGCGTGGCAGTAGGATGTATTTACACAAAAAATGACTACATGGCACTTAGACAAAAGATACATGACAAAGTTGAGAAGACTTAATTATTACTTGCTGCAGTCATAGCTTTACTTTATTACATAAAAAATAGCAAGAGTTTCATAGAAAATCTATTTACCATAAGGAAAATTTCTGGTGTGTAACAGATCTATTTATTCTAGTCAGAAATTAAAAATCTACAACATTTCATTACACATCGTATATTTTTAAACACGGATTAGCCACAATGCATTTGAATTTTGCTGCTAAACACATTCAAAAAGTCCATTAGTGATTCAATCGTAGTCCCAGATTTGCTTTCATACTCAGTTGGAATGAGAGCTTGTGCCTTCCAACCTGTCCAGATGACCTTTTTAACGGCAATGTTGATACTTTTTAACAATTTTCTGACTCATATTCCTAATATACGTTTGTTCAAAATAGTAAGTTATAAAACCAGCCAATCCAACAACAGCTGCAATGAGAAGTATAAGAATCATAAAAACAGGCACAAACTTATTACCGTTAACTGGAGTGTAAACGGCCACTACTAACATAAGCTGACTAAAGACTACAATAAAACGCGCAATGAGATAAAAAGTTGGTGCAATGATATTAAACCGCAGTCTTAAAATATTTATGATTTATATATAAATACTTGGGAATAGATGTGTGACACATGTTTCTCCAAAAATACTTGTAGATATCCAGCAGAAGGGGTTAAATTAGAGACTACGGCGAAATTCGATATACATAGAAAAGAAATACATGTAAAAACTTTTTTTCAATTAAAAAGTTTGTAGCAGTCGGAACTACATTGAAACTTTTGCTACCAATGTCAATTCAATTTCCTTTAAAAGTCTTCATAGTTTTTGTAACAACAAGTTTTGTAACAAACCAATTATATGTGCAGTTAGGTAAAGTAATTAGGAAAAACCTACAAAAATACAAGTTGGCAGAGTTCCGTCATTTGATAGACGTTCATTCAAAAGGCACAGTATATGTGTCTATAATGGGAATAAATTTCAAGTTTATATAAACCCTTAACTTATTGTGATCAATTGTGTGAAGTTTTCCATAGGGACAACTTGTTTGAGGATGATTTTACAAGTAGAGCTAGAAGTAAACAGTTACCATAGTGAAAGGTATCACATTTGGGGCATGAAATGGTTTGCAAAACAGTATACACCGGGTTTTAACGCCCACAATGCAGTTTTTCATCGTGATCCAATATTTTGAGAAAATATTTTATCTTTTCCAAGTCTCGAGCCATGGCATGGCCCGACATATCAGTACTCTACATCACAATATCAAAGTTTAATATAAATTCATGCTGATATTATATGAAAAAAGTTTGGGTTTCAAATTTTTAATACTTCATGTATGCTTATCTCTTCGCCCAGGCTTCGCAAGGCTTGCAAACATATAGCAATCAATCTTTAAAATACATAAAAATTTTGCATAATTTTTTAGGATAAAATAATTGTTGAATGTACGTTGGAAATCAGAAGAATTTTCTTTTGCGAAATAATAATTTATTTTAGTGACAGCCGGTGAGATAATATCTTAATAATATTAGAATATAATTTTTTTTTACATTTTTATCACTGCTCAGCACTATACATATCTGATAGAAATCATCAATTTATGTTGCATTTAGAAATAAATTACACAAGTAACTTTACTTTATATTATCATTAGTTCGGAAAACACAATGAAGCAATACACTGGCTTAGGAAATTTCCTGGTGGAAATCTATTATAATGATTAATTTTTATAATATTACTTACACAATGTCTTCAGCAACTACACTATCTGCATTATTATTACGAGAGTAACGACGCCAATTGAAATCAAATGCCGAAAGAAAGCTTCTATTTCTTCTACCCGATGCTTCAATTCTGACACTTCTTCTTTCCCGAAAACGACTAAAGGACCGACGGATAGCGTTACGAACCTCACTGCAGTTAAAACAGTA
>JAQIXX010007196.1:0-11176 GCA_034700605.1 Willowsia nigromaculata | reverse complement strand
TGCATATTTTTTGCTTGGTGAAATGGTTTTGGTTTTGAAAACCAAATTTGGTTTTTGGTTTTTGATTCACAGACATAGAAGCAATGGTATGTTGATAACCCAAATTGTAGCTGCCATCACCACTTACATTGATTGTCCTAACAAAATTAAAGGACTGACTTCGAGAAAGAGTGCAATTTTTTTGTATAGACAATTTCAAATAATTCACAAAGTTGGTGACGAACCAATGCGGTTTTTATCGGGGGCTTTAATGTTAATGGGATTGTTGCTTAGTATTGTATGCAACGTTGCACTAATTGTTTGTCATGCAACGTTCCCTATGGAAATTTATTTGGGAGTTTTCCTAATTGCTTGTAATGTGTACATTATAATGTATGAGTGTATTCCCATGGCTGCAGAATGTCATGAATTTAGTAAGAAGCTTTTGAAGGAGACGTGGATAAAGAAATACAAGTGGCATTTTAGTAGAAAGGAGGACTTGCTGACAAAGAGAGAACTAACAATCTGGCACAAGTCTATAAAATCACTGCAGCCAACTTCATTTTGCTACGGGATAGCTGTTTTTGAAAAGGAGACGAAAACAAATTATTACACAAGCATTGTCTTGTATACAATTGACATAATATTTTTAATAAAAACTAGACTTGCAACTGGCGCATAATTCATTGAATGAATGAACAAATGAACACTCAAAATTTCATGTATAGTACTCTCTGATTACTAATCGAAAAAAAATTGCTGGGAAAATTATAATTGCTGCTTTGCTGCTCTGATGTTTTGGTTGTCGAAGAGACAAAAAGCGTCTTGAAAAACACAAAAAGCACAGGTAATACGTGAGCGTTCGACGCGCTACAGCTTAAATTTAAATCGTTATTTACCACAGCAAATATAATTTTCCCAACAATTTCTTTTTCGATTCGTAATCAGAGAGGACCAAATATGAGGTTTTGAGTGGTTAGTATATTTACTAAGTAACTGTGCAAAAGTAATCACGAAAACAACAAAAGTTTATTTCCTGATGACATTAAGCTTCCTCGTAATCAAAGTTACTGAAGCATCTAACAAACTTTGCATGTGCGGTAATAAAATTGGGAGTAGTTATTAAAAATATAAATGGCTACGGTTGGTTGTGTGTATGTTATGTATTGCCTGTATTCCAAAATCTATTCTAATATATTCATCTAATCTATGCATTTATAAATTTCTATCTGTTGATTATAAACCTTTCCTAGAATATTTCTTACGATTACATTGTTTCTTCTTATTGAGCGTGAATCGATTACTAAATAATTCAAAAGCAACAAAATTAAATTGCAAAAAAACTAAATTTAAAGACATTTTGATTTGTTGCAAACATAAATTTTTCTTTGAGAAATAATCTAAGCTAATAAGTTTATTTTTTACTGGAAGAGATACGTTTTTCTGGTGCTATTGAGGGAAGAATGTCGGAGATTTATCGGTCATCCAAGAAACGTTTACAAATCATGCGTTACCATTGTAGTCCGTCTGTTTCCAGATTGGAACAAAAGTGGGAGCAGAGGTTCTACAAGTCTTGTAGCCCGCTTAAAATACAAATAGGATCTTAGCATTAAATTAGTTCTTAAAATTATCGATTATATTGCCACTTTAGTGGTTTGGAGGGTGTGCTACATTTTATTTAAAATGTCTATTAAACTATGCTCTTATAATTACATATAGGTATTTCTTAGAAAGTAATAAATCTCATTCAACAAATGGGAATTCAGCTCATTTAGATATTGTATTCAATGTGTTCCAAATATGGATTGTCCAACAATGTCTATTATTTCCAGCTTCAACAGCCTGTAATTATATAAACAATAAAAAAAGAAACTAAGAAGTAGTAGTATAGGAACCCATCGACTGACAAAACAAATGAGGGAATGTATCCCTGTTCTATCAGTGCTTTTCATCGTCATTCTTTCCCTCAGGTTTCATCAAGTTTAGAGTTGATTAAGGCTTTGCTTGTTTTTGCTTATTGTCTCATAAAGTTTAAAAAAAGCTCAAACTAAATTTTTAAATCTCCCGCCCACTGAAACCCCCAGCTCCCATTGGTTCTTGGCTCAAGGCAGCTAATCAGATTACAGTATTTGGATTAAAAAATTTGAATTTTTTAACCTTTAAGACACAGTAACTAGCTGCAAATTTTGCGAATAAATTATATTACAATAAATCATTTCTGTTATCACTTTCCATAACGCCTGAGTATTTGGTTTCATGTTGTGCTATTCAATAATAATATTAAACAAGGAAAACATTTACACCTCGATAAACTAAAAAGAATACCAACGTCGATTAGCTTATCTTCCACATAATCATGATTTTAATTGGAAAGCATGTGAGGTTTCATGTTTGCTCATCATAAAATACAAAACTTGAAACAAAAAACGATAGATTTATGAATCATCTTTGATTAATATGATGTTAAATACAAAATAGTTTCTATACCGTTGGGGTTGTCCATCACAAATCAAATAAAATGCATTTATCTTCTAGCATGATTCTTTTACTTTGAGGGGGTAGTAAAGTTAATCCTAATATAAAACTACTAAAAACGCGAGAAGTGCAAGTAAGCAATTTTAAATTGGAAAATTCATGGAAGAAAGAAATTTCATCTTAAATTATTGCATAGTAGATGTCATGAAACAAATGAAACTCTATATATAGTAGCCATTCAACTGCAATTTCTGCCACCAACGATTAGTTGGCTTGCAGCCAAAAATTACTCTGGCAATTGCTTTGCAATGCGGCAATTAAAAATTTTCCTGTATGTAAAAATCCTTAGTAAAATTTTATTGACCAATGAGCAATGGTAAATAAATTTTTCCACAGATTGCTTCAGAAAGTCGAAACAAGCATTGATGGACAAAAATATCTATCTTCATAGGCATTAAATTTAACTGATAGGCAGACTGTCGCAACAATCGCATTTCTACGATCAATCCTAATAATATAGTTTTTGACGCATGGTTAATTACTACGAAAAAGTCGTCGGGTTTCAAAAGATTATGTCAGTATTTTACTAGGTAGACGCGTCATTTGGCTACTATTTGAAAGCGGTAATCAATTTGTAAAATCTCGACAGATTATCTGAAACTAATAGCATGTACATATGCATATTTAAGCCTCGTAGTCGATCTTCCTAACAGTACCATTTTCATACTAGTATCCATTGATATTGTCTTTACATATTAACGTGAACATGTATGCGCGATTATAAAGAAATTTTAGGTGCTTCGGGAGTAATACTAATAACGTATTTAACATATTATGCAATTCATCACTTAAATAATAAAAATATTTTAACAATTTACGTGCTTGAGAATGATTTAGTTCTTCTAGAAGAATAGTATGTTGATTCTTGATTCGTGTTTTAAATTTCCCTTGAAAATTCTAAGATTAAAACATTCTACTACCAAAAATATGTATCTAAGAAAATTAGATTAAAAATATTAATTTAATACTTCCTGCAGCTAGCACTATTGGGCTCTTCGTATACAATTGGTTACGAATTTATGTAGATTTTACAGGTACCAAGAATGCTTTCAAAATTAATTTTTTCCTGGCAGTGGAAAACCAGGTAATAATATAGTCAAGCAAATGTTTATGAATAATTTATGAGCACACCTACTGCCTTACGTCGGCTATAAAGTATACATGTAGTTTCAAGCATACTCCCGCAAAAGAGCTTTCAATCCTTACAATGATAACAGTTACAATCCATACACACAGTTTGCAATATATTACATGAGCCATTAAAAAACCATGTCCAGCCATGCAGGATTCCTAAGTAACATTCGTAATATTGCCATTAAATTCAGTTAGGTTTTCAGCTACTATGATAGCGTTCATATTGATGAATTGCTCGCTGAGTAAAAACCCTTAATAAAATACTTAAGAAGATCACTCGCTCTTAGTTCCTGACAACGAACATACGAATGGACAGATGTCTGTATTACTGTTCACCAAATTACCAATATTAACTAAATAATCAAGCTAATGCTATATGATTATCAGTTTAAATGCTCATAGCAACCATTTTTATGATTTCGTGTCAACATATTTTCAATTAATCCATTTTCTGGCTGGAGAAAAGGCAATAGAATATATAAGCAGATGTATATATTTCATCAGTAAAAGTGCGCCTACCAACGGTATTATGCTTACGTGTAATATTCTAAATATTTTGTTCTAAAAAACAAACGTATGAAGACTAGTTTTGGAACGGGACATAAAACAGTGAACTGATCGACTAATTTTTTTGTAGAAACCATTTTGTAATATAAGGCTCAAATTTTACTGCTAATACAAAATACCTCTTCCTCTCGCGATAAAGAAAAACTTTGTATATCAAGAGGTAATAGTCATGAAGTGGTTAATTTTGCAGCTTTTAGTGTTTCTTCCTTTTTCTGCACAAACTGACAATTATGACAAAAGAAAAATGTCAATACAAAAGAGTGTACACTCATTTTTAAATATTTTGTCGGATTCTCGAAACGAGTACGAAGTGTATTTCCATTTTTTCGATAATCCTTTCTGTGAAATAAAATATATTAGTGACTCATTACGATTCATGATATTCAGTAGAAATATTCCAAAAGAACTAAACGCTAAGCCATTCACAAAATTCACAGAACCGTTCTCCATCGTAATTGCTAGTGATATTACGCTGCCAACAGAATCGTGGGATCCATTTTTTTCAATCAACATGCATCCGACTACACTGATTCTTCTTATAGCCAGTGGAAGTAAAGAAGGTGAGCCTAGCATTACCCGTATGTTTCGTATGCAATGGGAAAATTACCCAGTAATTAAAATCGTCCTTTATGCAACTCACTTAAGTGACAATTTATACGAAACTCAGTTCAAAATTATTTGCAATGGGTATTGTGCTAAGGAAGTTCAGACACTAGGAAAGTTTGATGTCTCAGCTATGAAAAGACTAGGCAACACATTTGCCCTTCACAAAAAATATTTTTTTGTCGGAAACGGACGAAATATTCCGGTGTTTTTCCGGATGACGAATCACTATTATTTCAAATGGTTCAAAAACGACCCACTAGCATGTCGACATCTTCATTCCATGGAAAGAAGATACTATGTATGCAACAGACATATCATGTCAACAATTTTGCTTTCACTGCACCATAACGTGACGTTCACACATCTCGACCCAATGAATACCATAGTGGCGCAGAACGCGGATACTTCTCCTTTTGCGCAGTACTTAAATGTGCCAATACATCGGGGTTTCTATGGTGATTTCATCTTTTCATATTATTATAGAAAAACCGGAATGAAAGTATCTTGGTACGAAACAACTGCCTTGATATATTGTAAAAGGGACACAAACAAGAAATCAAAGGGATTGATTAATTTTGACCCGTGGTATACCCCCTTCACAATGTTCATTTGGATCTGCACGTTGTGTACATTAATTATAATCGTGTGGTTCTTTAAACAAGTGAAGAGACATGTTCATGCACTAGTCATTTCGCAATTTTTGGATATTACTGAAGTTTTTGTGGGCAATTCTGCCGACCAGCGCTTTAATCAAATAAGTCTCTGCGTTTTGCTCCAGTTTGTGGGAATGTTCATGTGCAACTTTTACGAAAATGGGATTATGAGTGTGGTAATTGTACCTGAACAGTTCCAACCATTTCAATCCCATGGTGAAGCGCTATCTGCGAAATACCACGTAATTTGGGACACCCTTCATCAAATACCTTTGTATGATTTATATCACAGAGAATTCCAGGCTAGGGGATTGCAGGATAAACTGAATACAAGTTTTCACTTCTTTAATTTCTCTGAAGAAAGAGACATGAAAACGGCAATTCTTCTGACTAAGAAGTACATGTTACCTTTTTCTCCACCGGATCCTGAATTTGTCAAGATTTTTTGCAGAAACTTAATCATAAATAATTTAAATTTGACTAAAGCAGAATGCTACATACTTCCTGACAAAATGGCTGCTCGAACAAGTTTTGTTGAAATGTACACAGTGAACCGTCACTGGATGTTGCAAACGTATGGCCGATTAGCCGAAAGTGGACTACCCGAAAAGTGGGACTATTGGCAGGGAACAGCAAAAAGATTTGAAATGAATTTTACGACAGTAGATACAAATCCAAAGAAATTGGTGCCTGGAAACAAAATTTCACTGCCTGAAATCCTAGGAATTTTAATGATTTATTTTGTGCTATGCACAGTTGGCCTAACAGGCTTCGTTGTCGAGGCTTTCAATTTATTTAGTTACGATAGAATTAAAAGATTGTTTTGCACAAGCAGAAAACTACATATACTAAAGGACAACTTGAAAAATCGTAATCAATCATTTGATTTTATATTTGTCACGAGAGCGAAGCCAATTCATTGAGAAATGGCGCAATTAAGCAAACTAAGGAAATAATATTTTTTTGGAATATGTAGCAGCAGAACAATTACCCACTTTTATAACCACAAAAACAATCAATAGTAATAGGACAGCAATACGACAGTCGCCTTACGCATATGCTGTTAGAAACTATTATTTATGGCTTTATTTTCCCACCGTATCCCAACCAAACATACAAAACATCAATTCGAATTCTCGCATCAACAATGGCATCATATTTAAAATTGAATATTAAATTTTTGGAATGCAATCAAGTAGAAAAGTTAAAAAAACCTAAATTATACAAACTAGCAAAGAAAATCCAAATATTCTGTTACACTATAAATTAATTACCAAAATTGATCACCAATCAGTGCAATTTTCATTCATAAATCTCATTCCCATAATAAGTATGTGGAAAAGATGTTATAAAATATTCAAGCAAATAATTTATGATCACAAATGGAAATGCTCAAAGCTACCAGCTTTAAGCTTACGTGTCCACATGCTTATATTACCATGGTTAAAGTTTTGTAGAAAAAATTGACATGTTTCAAAGGAATACAGCCTGGTCGTCAGTCCAGATAGTATGAGTACCAGAAACTAAAATTTTGCCAAAATTGAATATTATGTAAGCTATGCAAATAAGTTAAATTAGTATTGATGAATTGTCAACCGCTAAAGAAAAATTGTTTAAAGGTTTTCATAACCTAGCATAGGGAATAAATTACTATAGTTTTAATATAAAATAACCGACAGTACGAAAATTCGGAACAAGCGTAATTACAGTGTCTTATTGTCCTAAGGACTTATGCATCAACAAATCGACAAACTAGAAATAGGTAATCAATAAATATACAAAAGCCTTGAAATGGGTACTGATAGGGGTCTTGTTGATCATTGCACCAACGGTTTTAAAATTCGATTTTATATTTTCTATTTCTGGGCTCTGGAAAGTTGTGTACAATGTTTATCAGATACGGGAAGTTAATGGACATGAACATGTTCCTCCAGCTGAACACTCGGGGCAGTCGCAATAAATCAAAATTCCTGAAAGAAATTTAGAAATTATGAGCTGATTTTTGTATTTCCATAGAAATTGTTTAGCACTGAACTGAGCAACGACATACCTTTGCATCGTGCAGCACACGAATTGCTGTAGACATTTTTGTCAGACCCACACACAGGCTTCCAATCTGCTGTACACAAGCAGGGAGTATCTTCTTTCAGGTGTATGTTCGACGTTCCCTAAATGAATATGAACATTAATAAAGCACTCTGCTACTAATTTAAAATTTTGTCTCACAATACACTGATCAATACTTTTAATATTTTTTGACAAACCTGATCATTCAAAGCACAGTTGACTTGCGATACCGCGACCGCAACCAATGCAAAAACACACAGTGCTAAACAAACTTTTATTTCCATTTTACGATTTAAATCGAAATGGCTAAATTAAACGAAAAATTAAATGCTACAGAATGCAAAATGGAAAAGAAGCTCCGCTCAGCTCAGTGAGGTTTTCAATTCTAAACTGCTCCATTTTGGCTTATTGTCAGTTTAAGTCTCACTTTAACAAAAAAAGTAAGATTAATGGAAAGACTGTGCTTCCCGGTGGCGTTTTCTATGTAGCTATAGAACAGCATGGAAGGTTTGAAAATGATTTCGGCTGAACAAATAAGTATGTACCAAATATTGAGTTGCTGAAAAGGATTACTGTAAACCCAAAAAGAAACCCTAACAGTAAATGCTTAAATGTTTTACAAATAGCAACAAGGAACTAATGTATGTGCACGAAGTGAGTAAGAAAATGAAAAAGGTGTGAGCTCCTTTATCTTACGATATGACTCTCCGATAAAGATTTTTATCGAGAGACAGTTTCAGTTAAAAACTTTTTTTTGCTTGCAATCCCAATTCTAAAAGGTATCCTTACTTCACCCAATATTTTAAATTATTGCAAGAAAGGCAGTTGTATCTTGAGTGTACCATAGAATAAAATCCTTGTAAAAGGCTTCGACTGAAAATTTCTAGACTCTATACTGGAACTGTCAGTAAAAATTATTGAAATGTGAAGAGTTGAAATAAAATGAAAATGTGAATTATTCTGTTCTAAAGACAGGAAACAATGTAGTAGGTTAAGGATCGCCGTCTACTGAATAGGTTTACTGTCAGAGTCCTGGTTAAATAGAAATAAGTAAAATCAAGGACAATGGAAAAGTACAAAAAGGTAATAAGATTTTATGAAGGGTACATCTTTAGCGGTATATTGTCACGAACAGATGAAACACATGCATTGACTCACATATTGCAGTAAATACTCATTCATAAGTAAACGCATGATTTAAAAGTTAATATTTTTTCAATATTTCAAGAATATGAATTATCCCGAACTACCAAAACAAATTTTGCTCCTGCTTAAAACTCCTCTTTGTCCATCCAAATTTTTCCGAAATGAAAATTATACGAGCACAATCCTGCCTTTGACCTTGAAGATAAGAATTGAATTACTTTAAACTTAAGTGATGAGCAACCAGGTATGAAATTATGTAATCCTATGTGAGTGCATTTGTTGCTTCAGTGCTTTCACACAACTTGATGTAATTCAATCGATTTATAAATCCTAATGAAATCAATCACAAATTGTTTTAGTTAAGGATTGGCTAGTATATTTACCAAGTAATTACGTAAGTATAATAATAAAAAACTATGATTATGTTAATTAAAAATTAAACATAACTTTCATGGATTTTTTAACTGAAGCTCGTTAAAGTCCTAGACAGTTCACCGGAAAACTGATACCAAGATAAAAGCTGAGGCAAGAAAACAGTTAAAATGTTTTTTTACGAAGCTCGTATTTTTGGCGTCTGGTGGAGTTCGTGAAGGGTATTCTTATTGGCACGATGGGTCCAAAGGTTTTTGATTTATGGAACTCCATCTTCACAAGTTCCGGGGTGATTCAAGAAACATTCCTGAGTTCTCAACTAAAGATTACCCTTTGCGAGAGAGCTACTTTCAATGGGAATTTCAATTTAATCCCTCTGCGTTCTTGGATACTCCAGTGAGATAAAGAAGAGGAGAAACTCTACAATTTGAAACAACAAAACAACTTTGAGTTGTAATTTCCTGAAAAATGTGTAATTTGTCTGGAACTTGAATGGCTAGAAATTCGGAGGAAGGAGAGAGCAAAAACATTGCTGTAACGAAGGAGTAATAATTATCAGTCATCCCCTTTCATGTTCTAGGTAGCATACACAATTTAGTTTTAACTTTATTAAGACATTTGATCTTTGATTACTAATCAGATGTTTCAAAAAGTCGCCAAATTAAACTCGAGTAGCTATATCATTTTGATTTGTCATTTGATTTGGTGCATACTTTATAAACCTTACTGGCATTTTCAATTTGTTTTTTTCGAAATTATGTTTGCACCTTGATTAGAAAATGATGCATAAATCCACGAGTATACCGCAAAGAAAACGATTGCTTAGCTGTTACGAAAAGCGAATATTAACATATTATTCCAACTTTACATGTTTCACTCCTTGCATCAATATATGTTTAATTTTGAATTCCTATTTACTGAACGACCTACATCTTTTGAGGCATTGCACCATATATAAAGCTTCACAAAATATTCGTTACTAAAGTATACATTTTATGAAATTTTTGTTGAATATGCAAATTTAGGGGGTCCAAGATCTTCAGGTATTTAAAGAAGTCAAATATTTAAAAAAGTAAAAACCATTCCTTAAATGTAAATGTAGTATATGAGGTAAAAAACGAAGAGTAATAATCAATCTTCACATACAAAATGTTTTTATATTTGGAACACGTAAAATATTTGATTTAAGTTGAAGAGGGAACTATTTTTCATTCTTCGTTAACACAATATCAGTAATAAAATTCAATAGAACAATGAAAATTGATGAAAACAATGAATTTCAAAGAATCCGTAGAACAAACGATTACCCAATTCTAAATTGCATAATTTCTTGTACTGAAGCTTCAAAATATATACAGAGGTCTGTTTTGTTCTACCTTCTGCGTTTACATGGTCAAGTAAAGTATCGACTACAACTTATAAAATAAAAAATGCTCAAAATTTCAATCGTGACTTCAGTTTTTATTTTAGCAATAACTTACTTTCACAATATAAATGGAGATCTATCTAAAATCGATCCGGAGCTGTTGTCCAGCTTGGAAAGTGGAGAATCTGCTAATGTACTAGTTTTCTTTGTAAATGGAGTCCAACCAGCAATTGAAAGAACCGCATTACTGGGGCTAAATGACCGCTCACAACGTAACTTTGCCCTCTATGATTCTCTACGGGACTATGCAGAATCCTCACAAAGTGGGGTCAGTCAATTACTCTCCACACGAAGTACTGGTGGATTCAAATATTTTAAAAGTTTCTGGACAGGAAATAAAATATTTATTAAGGAGGCAAATGCGGAGACGGTAAAAGCTGTGGCGGAGGATCCACAAGTTTGGAAGATAAAAAGGGAATCTATTGCGTTTGATCTGGGATTCATGCAAAATCATAATGAATTACAGAACAAATTAACCATCAGGGGTGTCCCAGAGGATTTACAGGACGGGTTATATGGACAGAAGTTAACCCAGGTTGCGGAAGCTTGGGAGGAATTGGGTGGGAACAAGGGAGAAGGTGCTGTAGTAATTTTACTGCAAATTATCAACTAATCAGTATATAGTTTCCATGCAACTAACAAATTTCGTACTTTCAGGCGTTATCGTTGCCACCATAGACTCTGGCGTCCG
>JAQIXX010007195.1:0-11176 GCA_034700605.1 Willowsia nigromaculata | reverse complement strand
ACACATACCGGTACCTATTCATATAAAGTCCTGTAGGGATAGGAAACAATACAATTTACTTCAGCATATCAAAAGGACTCTTGAATTTTCATTTTTCCTTGAATAGCCGAGGATAAGGGCGAGCTCTAAAAATAGAAAGCCTTTGCTTCCATCATAGAATAGAATATTGCACATTTAGATGTTATGGAAGATCGTTTCATAAATATATCCGAACTGATCGTAAAGTCCTCGCATAGCAACTCCTCCGCATAAAAGTGCTTTCTCCCTCGCTTTCACTTCTCATCTTAGCTCATTATCAAATCCTCTCCACACATTCCATCAATCTACTCATTAGAGTAAAAATAGCTCGACAAATCTCCAGCACCGCTTTTGTTTAGGACAGCATGTAAAGGACGACATGTATTGGACGCGTGCTTGCCTGTAAATTTTTATTGTTTTAAGTTTTCGCTTCTTCCATTCGTTTTATTTGCGAGAATCTAGAAATATATTCAAACGCGAGCTTTATCTTAAAATGGGGATAGCACTTTGACTAAATACGCTTTTATTTTTAGACTGCGCGATTGTGTTTTTGAAGGGTATGTTGTGATAGAAAACTTTTTCAGGTTACACAATGGTTGATCTTGATTTTTCGCGACTTTTCCTACATATTCTTACGGCATAATTCTGATTTTTTCGCACGAGTGAACGCCCACTCGTTTTGATGGAAGCTCTGTTTAGAATTAATGAGATGTTTCTTTTGTTGAGCATTGCTCATTCCTATTCAATTCATTTACAGTTTTGAATTCTTTCTATTTTGAATTTGTCCATACTGAAACTAACTAGTTGTTTTTTGTTCAATTTTTATTGAACTGACTTGCTTTTTACTAAAATGTTAATAATAACACTCATCTCCGTGCACCGGTTAACTAACACTTTAGCTATATTATGTCAATTGCAAATTTGCGGGAACATATGACAAGGGAAAAAACTATCAGTAAGAATTTAAGGAGGACTTTAAAGGAGAAAAACAGATGAATGAAATTCTCGGCAAATTATATGATAATTTATTATAACATATTTCTAACTTTTTGACATATTTCATACGTCCATCGTAATCAAATCATAATTGTCAGGTATGTGTATTTAATGATTCCAATGTTTGGCCGTTTTGTAACTAGAGGTCTAAGCAATACCAACATACTATCAATAATGTTCCTCTATGCTTATCTAACGTCACAGTTTGTTACAGTCTGTGTATATAAGGACAAACAATGCTATTCCATCTCATGTGAACCAAATTATGGTTAATGAAAAAAAGAAACATATGACGTCCAAGAACCACAGTTTTGAATGCAAATTGTTCTTTATTTGTGTCGTCAGAGATGTGATCTCAGATATGTCATTTCTCCACCTAATAATCCGTTTCGTCTCTATTACTGCCAGTTTATAAGTTTATCAAACAAATTTGCAACTGCAAAAACCTAGAATAAAATATGCCTTTATTTGTGACGAATCGTAGGAAAAGCAACCCAAAATATGAGCTACTAGAATTTTGTTCTACGTAGTTGAAGTTAGAGCATATTCTTCTGTCCTACATACTGGAAATTAAAGCTTACGCCCTGACAGATAAAATACTTAATTAAGTATCCTGAGGTCAACTGGAAAGTCCATTTAATGTCCTGCTTTAGCCCCACCTCCATGGGGGTGGTACGGAGCCAATGGGATCATTCATTTAGTACGTCACGATAAAAATAGTGTTTTCAGCTCTACCATGTGTAAATATGTTGATCTTGATATTGTAAATGACAAGTCTATGACCCTAATGGTCATTGAAGAATTTTGATACACAATAAAACATAAATTTCAACATTTTTCACCCGTTTCCCAAAAATTTGGACGTGGGGTGAAATTTTAAATTCTACCTTAAAAGCTCCCTACCGCGGTTAATTAAAGTCAGCTGTGAATCATATAATTAAATTTGAAATTATTATGCTTAAAACGTCGTTCGTACGCGTTTTAATGCATTTCACCCCACATCCAAATTTTCGGTAAATCGAGAAAACTGGTGAATGCGATGCTTATTACTATGTCATATGGCCATATAGGTCATTACATATTTTTTGAAAAACAATAATACATAACATTCCTTGCTTTCACCCATTTCCCAAAAATTTGGATGTGGGGTGAAATTTGAAAATCTGCTCTAACAGCTTCCTACGAAGGTTAGTTAAAGTCAACTATGAATCATAGAATTGAAGTTGGGATAATTGTCCTTAAAACTTTGTTCCTACGCGTTATAATGCATTTCACCCCACGTCCAAATTTTTGAAATTTATGTTTCATCGTGTATTGAAATTCTTCAATGGCCATTAGGATCATAAAATTGTCCTTTGCCATGTCAAGATCAACATATTTACACATGGTAGAGCTGAAAGCACTATTTTTATCGTGACGTACTAAATGAATGATCCCATTGACTCCGTACCACCCCCATGGAGGTGGGGCTAAAGCAGGACATTAAATGGACTTTCCAATTGACCTCAGGGTACTTAATTAAGTATTTTATCTGTCAGGGCGTAAGCTTTAATTTCCAGTACGTAGGACAGAAGAATATGCGCTAACTTCAACTACGTAGAACAAAATTCTAGTAGCTCATATTTTGGGTTGCTTTTCCTACGATTCGTCACATATATATTTACGAACTGAGGATATAAAATCTTCGTAAAAAAACGCACTCAGCTCTCAGAGGGTCAAAAACTGCCGTAAAGACAGTATAATATTCCGTTTTAATTTTAACTGTGATTTCTATTCCGGCTAAAATGGAGGAATTTCAGAGAAATATTATCCAAAAAAATCTTGTTTTTCTGATCAAAAACACTATTTGTTCCACAACGTTGATTGCCCGCTTAATTTCGGAAAAAGTACTCAACTCTGATGACGTCGAGTTGTTGGTAAGTAAAACGAGCCCTGTTTATATTAATCTTAGTTCCTAAGTTTCCTGACACATTTTTAAATTTTGTATTAGAAATCACTGGAAAAGTCAAAGTATCAACAAGCCAAGCTGCTTTATGAAATTTTACAAACCCGAAAAAATGGGTTCAAGGTGATTTTTAGTGCGTTAGAGGAAACTCAACAATCTGGTGCATATGAAATTCTGAAGGGACGGGAGCAAGAATTCAGACAATATGGTCTGATTGAAGTTAACAAGGGAGAAGTACTTGGTACTGGAAGTCTAGGCACGGTTGTATACAAGGGCAAGTTTCACTGCAGAGATGTTGCTGTTAAAGCTCTAAACTCTGTCATAGTGGATAAGGTAGTTGCGAAACGAGAAGTAGAGTGTCTAAGAACCCTTGATGACCATGAAAATATCGTAAGATATCACTTTTCCGAAGAGTACGATAATTTCATATATATTGCCATGGAACCATGTCAAATTAATCTTGAAGATGAAGTTAGAATAAATTTGGTAAACATGAAACCTATGGAAGTTCTTAGAAAATGTACTTTAGGTTTGGAATATTTGCACGATCGTAATATAATCCATGGGGACCTTAAACCAGCAAACATACTTCTTAATCGCCCAAATCGACTTAAAATTTCGGATTTTAGGCTATCCAAACAAATCCCAAATGGAGCCAACAGTGTTACTATAGGTGGGATGCCTGGAACGACAGAGTGGATGGCACCAGAAATCCTTGAAATCGTTTTGAAAAACCGAAATGAACCACAAAATGGAAATGTCAAGATGGTACTTATATTAAACTTGTGACTTAATTAATAGAATGATTGGTGTGTTTCTCAAATTGATAAAACTTTGATTGGTATAAAAAATCTTTTTATAGACAAAATCAAGTGACATATTCTCCCTTGGATGCATCTTTTACTACGTCTTATCTGAAGGGTCACATTTATTTGGTGAACCAGGGGACAGAGAGTACTACATTCGTCGTAATAAGCCACAATATTACAACAACAGCGTAAGTCCTGGATGGCTAACCTTAGTACTTCAAATGATTGTACAGTCACACCAGCATAGGCCTTCTGCAAAGACAATACTGCTTTATATCGATCAAAATCCAGATCAGATTGACGTAAATTCGTACGACATGGTGGTACGTGAGAAAAGACATTTGCCAAAAATACCATGAAAAGAAACTACCAAGACAAAATCTAATCATTTCCTTTTTATATAGCGCTTCAGGGAAACCGTTTTTGCTTCTGAATTCAACTTGTTGGATATTTTCGCTGCAGAACCCCCTCCCACTTCTCAAGTTGGAAATGATTTTTCCTTTGACTCTGAAATTGAACCAGATATATTCACAAATGTCATTACTATTGATCCCACACTAATACAAACCATGCTTCTGGAGTACAAAAGTGTGCTTCACAAGCCTTTGCATGTGGTCGTTGATTCTCTCCCAAGAAATATACTGGTCCATCCCATGGTAAGAATTTTGCATAATAAAAGTTGATAAAATATATAATTTCTTGATAAGTTCATCTTAGAAATCAATAAGTTACTAAACTATGTTTTTTTGAAATGCGCACACATAATTTCTTCAGAAAAATGGCAAATATGGGCTTTTTGGAGGTGACAAGGGACTCGCCCTACTTGTTAACATCAAATGCTTTGACAAAACTTGGGTTGACAAGTACCAGTGGGTTGAAAGAGGTGGATCTGAGTTTGATATAATACATATGCGAAAACTTTGGAGCGAGCTTGGATACCAAATATACGAACCACAGTACATAGACGAAAAACGAGGGAAATGGTACAAGAAGGTAAGTCGATTTTTTATATTAACATAATCTTCGTCCTTAAATAAATAACTTATTTCTTCTTTGCCTTAGGATTTGCTGGAACTGATTGCAAACTTTCATAGACAGTGCAATCAAGCTCAACCAAAATCCGTAGTAGTTTTTATTGGGAGTCATGGTATTGATAATACAATAGTTACCTCAGATTACCCTCTTGTGAAATACGCATCTTCTCATGCTGTATTTAGTGAGTTTACTGCCGTCGTGCGAATGGGAGTATTTCTTAAACATAAGAAATTTGAATATACACCTGTTGGAATCAACTTGGTGAGGGATGTAGTATCCAAATTTTCCGACTCAAATTGTCCCGGTTTAAAAGGCAAGCCGAAGATATTTCTGGTAAGCGCCTACCAGCCATTTGAGCTTTATCTAAATCA
Source organism: Willowsia nigromaculata (assembly GCA_034700605.1). Lineage (NCBI taxonomy): Eukaryota > Metazoa > Arthropoda > Collembola > Entomobryomorpha > Entomobryidae > Willowsia > Willowsia nigromaculata. The sequence goes on along the minus strand of JAQIXX010007195.1, from coordinate 6,002 downwards.
GAGCGAGTTCCGGGATATTATTGTGTGTACTGCGCATGTTCCGGAGTATCCATTGTGCCGTGCGCAATCGGGTACATGGTTAATTCATTGCTTGACTTTTGTCATGATGAAGTCTTCTCGTGAGAAGAGTTTCCAAGAAATCCTCAAAATTGTTCGCAAAATGATGAAAAAGCTGAAAGAGCAAAATGGCTCGCTGCTTGATCATAGCGAAATCCCTGTTATAAACAGTTTTGGAATGCACGATTTGTTTTTTCATATGTTTCCAGAAGCAAATATTGCCACCAAAAGCCTTTGTTACTAGTTTATCAAATGACACAATAACGATGTAAATTTATTCAGTACTTATGACATAAGCTTTGAGTAAAAAATAACAATGCAAAACTTTCATTGTTAAATGTTCCTGTTCTGTACAGTATGTGCAAATCAAGTAAAATATATTTAATAAAACTAGATACATAGGCTGGAAGAAGCTTTTTATTTTGTTAGTGATACAAGTTTTACAAGCCTGAGTCCTGTTATTTGATTAAAATTAGCATGGCATTATGCGCCGTGCATTAAAGTTTTTTATTCCAAGTATTTATATGTAACAATTTTGAGGAATTATGTAAATCCATTTTTAAGATTTTCTATTTACTACTTGTCAAATATCACCCAAAGCTAATGTTTCGTTACAGAATGTTAAGAGCCCTAAAAATGTATGTGTTATTATCTACGTATTGTACTAATGCTGCAAGTAATAAATAAATTATTTAAAAGAAATATATGTTCGGGAAAGAAAGTTTACGTCTTTTGCATGTCAATGTTCTCTTGTATATGCAGTGAGTTAATATTTCTTGAAAGTGAAAGTTTTTATTGCAGTTGCCAGCATTCAAAGTAAACGAGATTCATTCATTGCATATATACGAGCGTATATACATTAGGAAGCAAAGCAACAGCTCAGATAATCTTGATTAATTTTCCTATTCGTATGAACACTATCAATATCTGTCAATGTTTTTTATCCAAAAAGTTTGTCGCACATCAAACAATGCATTGTGAATTTTATAAGGGCTGGTTTTTCTTTCCAGATTGTGCATACATTTTGTTCATCAGCCTGCACTCACTGCTAAAATAATGACGCTGGCTTCATAGAAGTTAGGAAAAAAGATTTGTCGACTTTCTGTCATGATAAATGTTTATTCTAATCACGTTTGACACAATCCCGGAGACAAAGAGGAATATTCAGAGATATTTCATAATATCCAGATACACATGCAATGAATTCTAATACTAATATCAAGGTATGTTATGCTTACGGATATGGAGGATTGGAATTTATAAATCTCTTGTAATTCACGTTTTCAATTTTTTATCAAACTCAATTGTACTCATAGTTTTAACTCTTATTTTATAAAAGTCTATAGGTATGTATTTATGTGTGATATATGTTATAAAAATATGATAGATATAGGCATATTTATTGCCATTTGAAACAAAAAACGTGTCAATATAAAACATGTAGGAATTTGTATGGAAAATTTCATTCAATGAAACTAATAGCAGTCAGTTAGTGAGAAAATGAAACAGAGGCAGGTTTTACCCAATTTTTATGTATTATCTATCGCCACCCATTTTCCACTTCATCATCAAATTTGCACTTTCCAGAGCCTAACAAAAAATCCTTGAACTCATTTTTCCTGCACCTGTTATCACAAAATTAATTAAAATTGTAATGAGCCCATTCATTTTAAAGGAAAAAAGCATAAGCTATTGGTTCGTTGAATGTTTATTTCAAAGTATCAGATTATACACATGTTTGTTCTCAATGAAACACAAAATTAAATATCTTTTTACATTGCAAGAGTACCGGATCCCTTCCTATTCTAAAAATTAAAGCCATATGTAAAAACAAAAGAAGTTGGGAGTTTTTGGCTTAAATAAAGGTGTAAATGTCAGAGCATAAGTATTTTTAAAAGCAAAAACAAAACCAAGTGGGAAAATTCTTGGAGCAATAACTTTGTAATTTTTTGTAGGAATCAAGGACACAGAATATTTTTTTTACAATTTATGAATCCATAGATAATGGTAATGCAAAGATCTCTATTCTATAAAGACCTCCCCATAACAGAGTTTATATTTACTTTCAACTTAATGAGTAGGAAACGAGCAAAGGCAAAACCTTTACTCGTTGTCAGCTTAATTTTATGACTCCCTAACACAACCTTTACGTGTGTCCAATTGATCCTGTTTTATTTGATACATATGTGATCATCAGTTATGAGTTTACGTCAGCATTTAAAAAATGAGGCTGGAGTTTTAGTGACATCATATGTATATTTCAAATATATTCAACATGTTTTAATTACCTATTCTCTTCAGATACAATGATTTATGCATCTATAGATAATGAGAATTTATGGATATATTCAAATTTCTAGTAGAACTTCTCTAAATGTTTTACACTATATCCTTGTCAATACTTTCATAGAAATAAATGATTAACGGAAAAGCAAAAACAAAAGCTTTATTCAGCATAAGTTTTATGACTCATGTATAAAAACTTTAAGCGTTTCCAATATATCCTGCTTTCTGTCCTGTACTTACCCATCCGCTCATCGTTTTTTAGTTTAGTTCTGTATTCAAAATGAGAGGCTGCAATTAAAGTGATATTACATATTTCAACAAGATCTTGAACATGCTTTTATCACCTATACCATTCAGATACAAATATTGTAAAGTTTATGGCTGCTTCGTAAAAACAAAGAAATCAACTATGTCATGTATATTGACTCCTATGCTTCGCTTTGTGCCTACGACATACAGCTTCATTAGAGCTCAAAAAAGATTACAGCCAACGGTCACGAAATATTAAAGGATCACTCCATTCCAATGTTTCTTCGCATATCTCGTTACATCTTGCTTATGAGAAAGAAGAGCCGGTAGCCTGCTGTAAAAATTATTGCCGTATAAGAACGTTGTGGAGTAGGCTGTCAACCTTTCTTTGCTTCGTGTAGATTAATGACCTAAATTTTGAACAAAGTATACAATGAACATTACATGCTCATGGATTTTCTCAACTTTAGTGATAATGTATATTAGAACTACAAAACCTAACACAAGAATAACATTCCAGTCATCTTAAAATATGCTATTATCAGCGGATATAAGCATGAGTCACTAAAGCTAGAATAAGCAATAACAGACTGTGAGCTTGAATTCTACCATGGCAAGCCACACTACAGTGTAATGCTTAGTATGGCAATGTATCATTTTCTGACGAAGATAAAATCACGATCCACTTTGGAAGGAGTCATCATGTTAAGACTGGTTTGTCACAAAACAAATTATTCTTTTGTTCATAACGGAAAAAAATAAAAACTGTGGAATTTACTGCAGCCTCATCTAGAAAAAGAAGAGAGTCTGTCTCCCTCGCAGTTATTACAATAATTTTTACTCTCGCCATACTAATATGCATTGGATGGTAACCTCACTCGAATTATTTCATTCACGACAGAGATGCTCACAAAGGAACACATATTTTTTGTAGTGGGTTCTCAAAATGTCGTTGCACGAAGGAAAATTGGGTGCAAAATATTGACTTGAGTGTTTCATCAGATGTTAAAGTTTGTTGTGAAAAACATGTTGTTTTAAACCTTTTTACTTTATTTGGATGAATTCGGAAGAATTACGAATCTATTGTGAATATCACTTAATACCCAAATTAATAACTGCCAGTAGAGATTTGTTAGTATTGTTGTGTTTGTCAAGATTTTATCGTTCTTTGAATATCGTGAGAGGCATGCTCTAATGAGCTACTTTTTCGCCCACGATTTTCATTATTTTTTACCACCAGTTTTCTAAACACAGAATTGCAATACCTAAATGTAGTTGAAAAAACTTCCCGCGAAATCTCGAAATAATGACGAAATAAAAAAGTAAAAAATAATGAAAATTATTGTGCCACCATAAAGCCTGATTGGTTTGGTGAAAGATCGTTTTATGTATCTGCAATCTTTGGTGTGTAGTTAATAATATTATGCGATTATAAATACTTTGAGTAGGTTATTTAGCAAAAAATTGAAATCCCGAAGTTTGAACTGATCACTCATTTTTGTGAGCTCACTAATAACTTATCAGTGTGAATTTAACTACACAATATAACTCTTTAAAATAAACTTTTGGAGCGTACGCTGGTTTGCATAGATGTTCTTTTGGATGGTTGTAGTTATTGGTGCTAGCAAATTTTAAGTATCCAGTGAGTTTGTTGTTATTTCAAGGCATCCAAAAATGCAAAATAACTATTATTCAAACAGAAATCTATATAAAGCCAAACTGATAGCTTAACTAACTGGCTTGTGAATTTTAATATAATTTACATAAACGTGTAAATGTTTACTTTATAAACACATTTAACATTTATGCTGAACTGGATGATTGTACACAGTAAACAGCAGTGTTTTGACATAAAACAATAGGTATGGATGACATTCTTATAGTTAATTAAACATTGTTATGTATTCTATTATCTTTCTCATGTTTTCTTTGTTGCAAAAATATGATTTTCAAGTGCAACACCTTTTCAATAAATATATGCCAAATTTTAAAATCACTATTTAGACAGTTTTAATCTTTACCTAATTTAATTTCTTTTCATTGCAGTTCAGTCCAAGATGGTGTTCCTGTGATTGTTGTGACCTAATATTCAAAACCAAGGATGGAAGAGATCGACATGTGAAGTCAATTCACGGAGAAGTTGAATATCCATGTCAAATCTGCAACCAATGTGCAGGTGCACATTGATAGAGCATGCAAAAATTCTCAGTAGACAATTAAATTACAAGTGCACCATCTCCAATAAGTCAGTTATTAGCAAACGGAGACTCACAGATCATAGGGATATTCATCAGGAGCAAAGGAATCACAAATGTAAACTTTGTGACAAAGTGTTTCTCAGAAAAAATTACCGTGATTGATACATGAAAACTTATCTGCAAGGTTTGAGATGGTGCTCTAATTTGATAGATTTGTGCAAACATTCAAAACCAATGAAGGAGCGAATAGCGAATCGTCATATGAAATCAATTCACGGAGGAGTTTGGGATGCATGTCAACTCTGCAAGAAAACTCCTGTCTCACAGAAATTTTTAAAAGCATTACACAATTTTTCACAGAGAACAGCTTAACCTGCAATAAATCATACGTACATAAGGCGTAGCTAAAAACGCAGTTAAATTCATTTGGAACACAGGTACAACATTTGTGGCAAATCCACACAACACAATTTAAAATCTATGCGAACAATCACAAATGAAGTACAGAATACGTGGAAACTGATTTTTATTGCAACTGATAAGTGAAAAATGAGTTTTCAGTGTAACGTTTGTGGGGAAACCTGCAAAAATCGAGTTGTGCTACCGTTAAAGGACTATTTACAAAAGAGTACTGCACCAACGTTATTTATTAAACAAACTGTTTTTCTCCAAACAATATCCGAATCAATCTATCAAAATGCAGGAAGGAAAGCGTGACTACAACTGTATCATCTGCAACAAATCATTCATGAGTAAAAACTCACAGACCAGGCACAAGATGATTCATTCAGGCGAAAAGAAATTCGAGTGTTTTCTTTGCCATAAGATGTTTCGCCATAAAGCGGAACGTAATCAGCATCTGCTTATACACACAGGCGAAAAACCGTACAAGTGCAAAATATGCGGTAAATGCTTCTCACATAATGGGAATATGAAACAGCATGAACTCGCACATTCCACAGAAAAGCCTCACAAATGCCCAGTTTGTTCATCATCCTTTACACGAAGGCGAGCTTTGATAATACATCAGCGAATCCATGCAAACCTTCCATTGATCTCATGTCCGCACTGTTCTCGGAAATTCAGACAAAGAGCATGTTTGCAATACCATCTCAATACCCACAAAAGTCCAGTGTATGCATTTGATTGCATATTTTGCAACAAAGCTTTCACAACTTACGCCGGGTATTGTGGGCATTTAAAATCTCATGT
>JAQIXX010007194.1:0-11176 GCA_034700605.1 Willowsia nigromaculata | reverse complement strand
GCTTATTTGAATCACAAGGATGTGAATCGGATGCATCCGAAAGCTCAAGCCCGTATCTTATAACATAAAAAATATGATATGTCACGAACTTCCGTGCCCTAATTATTACGTTATCGATCATTAGTAGAAGGATTGGTGGGGAAGAGATAACGCTAATGCTAAGGTGTATTGTATCACTACCTACACGACTATTATGGTCACAAATTCGCACTTCTTCAAGATTTCTCGATGAATGCAAACGCATAAAATGAAGTTAAAATATATTATAATGTGTCGAATATTGAATGTGATTTTAGTATCATTAATTAAACAATTTCATATTGCTACAACGCAACATTACGATTACATTATTTTCAGTTTAGTATTTTGATTGATTTGTGTTGTATTTATTTATCAAGTACAGCTTTACAAATTTCGGTTACTTTACAACGGATAATTTCGGAGTTTTTTGGGCTATCTGATTACAAAAATTGTCAGTTTAAAGATTTTACTATTGAATTTTGTTGAATCGTTGACCGGTCGAAATTCGTGTTAGTTTGATTCACTCAGTACATCATGACTCCCATTCCTGCCATTCTGACGTTACCACATATAGAGCATTTGCATACTGGGCTATGACAAGCATCCGGTTCAGTTGTATTCGAGCATAGACAACATAGTAATATCAGTCCACCAATGCCACAAGTGCAAAGGGCTAGAACTATAACAAGTATCCATCCCACACCGTTTATTTCGTAATACATGACTGGAGGTGCCGCGTTTCCACAAAATGGACATGGACCACCCATTAGCGGAGCCATTGGGAACATTCCCATTGGAACTGTCTGAACTGTCTGAATTGTCTGCATTGGAACTGCTTCTGGGCCTGAAGGACGACGGGATTATCAAAAGCGATCAATGCAGGTAAAGTATATAAACGATCAAGAAAAGGTACAATGGTCAAATGAAACTTTAAAAGCGATGTAAAAATCATATTTTTTATGCCGCATGAAACCAGTGTTTATTTACGTAGTTGGCAACCGTGGGCTCCCTTAAGGATTATGAATGTTTAGTTTATTTGGCTGCTTAAAACTTTGATGATTGATGTGCTTTACGAGAAACAACAAGCGAGGGAAGGTAAATGGAATTGGATAAGCGTGTTTTTAAATTTTTTTTTTCAGTGTACGAAATAGAAATCACAAAGAAAATCTGCTTTCTCCAAGATAGTTCTCCAATTTTTGATTTGCCATAATGATAAAACATGCATGAAATTCGAATCGAATTCACTAAACTTGCTTTAAAGTTACGATATCCTTGTTATTGCACGATAAAAAACGAATTTCATGTGGCCCTACGCAATATGCAAGTTAAAGTTTTATAAGTTTTGTTGGTCCCATGATTTTAAAATAAGCAGCAATGCAATGAATTCACTATTTCGAGCTTATATTTTGATTGGCCGTTTGTCATTATATTATTTCTCTATAAAACACACATTTACAATCTTTTGTCATTTTTACAGCGGTTTTCAAACAGAGTTTTTCGTACTGTCTGTTTACAAAGAGAGTAGATTTAAAGATTTGTGGATTTATGATTTAATTTTGCTGAATCTTTATGACCAGTCGGATACAATAAAAATTGAGTTGTTTTGATTCATTACACCATGACCTCCTTTCCTGCCATTCTGACGTTATCACATTCAGGACATTTAAACACTGGACTATGACAAACATCAGGTTCGGTTGTATTAGCGCATATCACACAAACGAATATCAGTCCAGGAAGGCCACCAAATATTAGTAGAACTCCAAATATCATCCATCCGTAACGGTTGATTTCGTAATACATCAATGGAGGTCCCACGTTTCCACAAAATGGACACGGACCGCCTATTGGGGGACCCGTTGCGACTGTAGTAACTGTCTTTTTTGTAGTTACGGTGGAGCCTGAAGCTGAAGCTGAGGCTACTATGGACAAAGGAATTGTCAAAGACTATTAATGGAAGTGTAAATCGGAACAAAAAGAGTATGGCGAAGTGATATCAAAATTGGCAAATTCGTTAAGATGCCGCAGAGTAAGCTAGTAACTATTTTATTTTCTAACCGTCCCCCATTTTGAGATCAAGAAGACTGAATATTTATTCGGCTTCCTGAGTGGTGTTTAAAATTTTGATTAGTTTCTTGGGATCTGATCGTGGATGGTGATCATGCTATCCGTTGAAATTTATTGCTTAATGTTAAACTGAAAATGTAAATTTAGATTTGCGATGTACTTAGAAAGAAACAAGTGAGCTAAGCGTATTTATTTTATCAAAGTTTTTCTGCATACAAAGTACTAAGAAAATAAAATTTAAAGCTGTATTACATGGTTTTTGCCATTGCTAGGTAAAAGTACACAATCCCATAGCTCTAAAAGTTAATGTTTTACCCACTATTACTATTTTATTAGATTAAATTAGCAGTTTAATTGCAGTTTGCGGGCTCTCAGAAAGGTAAAATCTCACAATAGTGTCACTTACCCCGCCCATTGTAATTCTGTACTGATATGAAATGCAAATATTGAATGAATAAAATAGAATTGGGGTTTCACAGATTTGAGGTGTTTGTGGTGCCTCCACTCAAATAAAACTCGTATTTTTAAAACAATTGTTATCACCTCTTTGGAATGTTATTACTTGTAGCACACGGAATGAAAAACGAAGTTCATGCGACCCTGCGTCAGAACCCCCATACGTTTGTCATTATAATTTGCCAGAATATGCAACGTTGCTTCACTCAACCATGTTAGATGGGACATTTCTTTATAATAATTAAGCATTGTCACACTGGTGCAAACGCAACAACACAATTGCTAATTATAGTATTTCAACTTTATTGTATTATGTACTTTACTTTCGCACTTTATGATCGTTGTTTTAGTATTAATTAAAGTTAACACAAACCTTTTGGTTATCTTACAACAACATAAATTAAATAGAGTTTCTCCTGCTATCTGATTTCCTTAGGTAGTAGATTTATGAATTTGTCATCCAGTTTTGTTGAATCGTTGACCGGTCGAAAATCGTGATAGTTTGATTCACTCATTACATCATGACTCCCATTCCTGCCATTCTAACGTTACCACATGCAGAGCACTTACATACTGGGCTATGACAAGCATCCGGTTCAGTTGTATTAGAGCATATACAACAAAGGAATATCAGTCCACCAATGCCGAAAACGAAAAGGAATAGAAATACAAATATTATCCATCCCGTACTATTTACTTCGTAATACATGACTGGAGGTGCCGCGTTTCCACAAAATGGACATGGACCACCCATTGGCGGCGGCATTGGGACCATTCCCATTGGACCCATAGGACCCATTGGAACTGTCTGAACTGTCTGAATTGTCTGCATTGGAACTGCTTCTGAGCCTGGAGTGGAAGCTGAAGGGCGACGGGATTATTAAAAGCATAGGAACAAAAAATGCATGGTCAAACTAACTTTAAGACGTCATGTAATGAACCTATGCAAAATAAATTATAATACTAGTGTATTTATTTCCTAACCCATTTTCAGATCAAGAAGGACTGTGGATGTTGGCTATGTCAATTGGTTTAAAAAAATCTTGATCAAATCTTTGGGATGAGATTGTTGTTAGAGGTCATGCAATTCATGTAAAATAACTTTTATTAAACTTTTATAAGGAAGTGGAAAGTGTAATTTGTGATTATAAAATGTGCTTGTCCCAAAGAGAATCAAATATTTTTGTATCCTCTTTGGCTTGTCCGTGCATGTACCGGAATTCAAATGAATGGTACGGTGACAACGGTGATCTCCAACCTACTGTGAAATGAGGGACACGTGGCAAAATGCAAATTATGCGTACCACCCCAAAGAAAAACAGTTTTTGAGTTGTTTTAGTATAGTTCATAGTGAAGCGGTAATAAGGATGATAAGTGCAAGTTGGTATAACTGCTCTGTGAGGGGTGTGGGGCTCTACGGCACAAGGATGACTTTTGTAATGGAAAGCTCCGCATAAAATGGTATCACCACGGATCCAACCGCATAAAACAACTTGTAATTCTATACATTTCCGTAATTCCTACGCTGGAAACAAGTTTATGGTTTGAATAAAGACAGATTGGCACACATAAAACTTCGTCCAAATTTCCAGCATGTGCATGAAAGCATGCATGCTTTTTGAGACAATATAAATTAGTCAAAATTCCCTGTGACCTGGTGGCCATAAAATCCTACTAAATACTACTTCAAAATGCTTCGTTGACATGGACGGGACATGCAAAAAGGATTGACAGAGGAGAGGAGGGACCACGCTCGTAGGTAATGATTGTTACGTGTAGGAATACAAAGGGGTCAGGAGTATTCTCAAAATGCCCACGTGGGAGGAGTTCAGGCAAAAACACATCCTAAATCCAGTAAATAATCGGGAACATGAGTCATGGGATAAACGCGAGCAAAATAACTGGCTGAGGCATAGACTTGCCGGCTTTAGTGGAAATCATAACCAGGCATATGGACGCAAAAGTTTAAATAGCGTTATTATAGCCACTTCCCAAGAAATTCTCGATGATTTCAGAAGTCCAGGCGTTAAAGTAAAAATTTGCGCATATTACATTATCTCTGAAAGCATGATGTCTTTGTAAATTCCTGAATTGCCGGTATAGTCATATGAATTATTTTAAACGTCAGTATGAACCAAAAGATGATTTCTACTGGAGCAATAGAAAGTACGCTATCTGGCTTTTCAAGAAAAAGAGGGACATTGGGGATGAGCAGTATTCAGTCACCAAATTAAATTTACGCCATGGACCAATGCACTTTCTAGCAAGAACCACTCCCCATGATGGATATAAACCAATTCATTTTCACGCACAATCACCTGACCCTGACCCCAATCCTAGTAGTCTTCCTAGGTACTAACCTTCCGTCATCAAATATTCGGGTACATATATACAATGTAAAAATTTTATGCCACAAAATTTCAAAGAAAATCTCAAAGCATTTCATATTTTAATACAATATGTATTGGCATTCATTTAAGAGTTAAAATATTAATCAGCACGCATAAAAAATTAGTTACAATATGTCTATGCATATCTTCCTTCTTTAGTTTCCAAAAATAAATAAATAATATTCTCAATGTTATACAGATTTAGGGTTATAATATATTAAAATAATTAATTAATTAGGTACAGAGATAGTGAGTCATTCCACTTGGAAATTCAACGAATCCTTCAGGAAACGCAACAACGAGCGCCGACGAGATGCAGTCCTGAGCTTTCAATATCATCATCTCATTCCCCTGCTTTGAGAAATTCCAGAAGTTCCCCGTCATCGTCTCCCTCCTTTCTAGAAACTATCGCTAATTCCATAAATACTTATGTTATACAGCCTCTACTTCTATTCGGGAATTTCATCTTGAATGAAATTGTTTTTAAAATATTCTTCATCAAAAAGAGTCGTTGATTCTGTTGGCCCAGTGGATGTGGGCTTTGCTGAAGACTTGGCAGAGGAAGATGAGGGCTGAGCAGATGAATCGTCTGCTGGATGCGAATGAGTTTGACCGTGGTTACGATCTCGAATAGCTGATGCCAATGACGGGGACGACAACTTTACACGGGAATCGTGAATTGAGTTCGGGGAAGCGATTCGATTAGATGGATCCTCTATGCAGCAGACAAGACCTTTAGGACAGTCAGCCTGGAAAAGATAATAAAAATACACAAAATTATTCGCGAATGAATCAATTTTTTTATGTGGAATAAAAAATCTAAAATAAACTGACCAGAAAAATAATTTAAAATTGATTATTCTATGAGAATTGCGGCTATCGGCATTTCTTTCAGGACACAAATAATCATTTAGCATTAGCTTTCAGAGGTACAAATCGTTTTGTTAAGATTTAAGATGCATATTAATGTAAAATGAATGAAAAGAAGATTATGGGAACTAGGAAGGTATTAACTCTATAATCAAATAACCAAGAGATAATCACTGCGTTGTCTTTGTATTTGCTATAATGTGAAATCAGCGTGGGTAATCCCGTTCACAGACTAAAAGCTAAATAATACGTAATTTGGCAATAAATGTGTAAATTGTTCAGCAACAGTAATAATATGCAGTTGAAGATTGAAGATTCTAACAACTTTTCAGCTATGTATTGGCAACTTTAAATAGTTTGATGCATTTCAGCACGTCTGCAGGTGTGCGTGTATCCTATGTGCTAAAACTGTTGCAAAATTAAATTTTCAAAGCTGCAAGCCTAAGCATATGCAGAGCAAAATCATTATAATTATCACTGCATATTATACTTAAAGACTGACAAAGTAGATACACTAAGCAGACAGAACGACATAAATTACTCCTATAATATTATGCACAGTTCACATTGTTTTGTCATTTTTATGTCATAGTCATGTTTGATGATAAATGCCGTGTGACCTTCAAGGCTGAGATAATTTAGAATGCATATTAGAAAATACAAACATAACACAGCGATGAAAAAAGTCATCAGTAATCCCAAAGACTCAGCCAAATGGCATACCTATGCTCAAAACGCTGAAACATGTACACTAATTAACGTTATTGTCCTAGTAAAGTAAAGGTAGTTTAACAATTAAAATAGGGCTTTATGTTCTTTGATTTAATATGTAAGTTCATCCCTATCCAATTCAATGGCTGGAAACATTGTGCACGCCAAAAATGTCCTCTGCTAACAATGCAGTGCTAAATTACTTCTCTACAATTTAGACATTTCGTAACTGAACAGCAAAACAGTGAAAAGGTTAGAGTTTTATCATGATTTATGGTCGACTCAAAGGTTTTTCTGTCACAGATTTCATAAAATGATTTGTATGTGATGTTCAATGGTCATGCAGTACTTGGAATCAAACTGCCCGTTGGGGGAGTATTGTACAAGCGAAAATTTCCATCATTAATTGATAATCTAATCCAAATGTAAAGTAGTATTCATTTTATGGATTGAAATTATAGTTTTGTTCTAGAGTGACCTCTTGACTTTTGAAAATGAGCCATACTAAACAATGGGAAATTTAAGGTTTACTTAAATGCTAACACATAAAATATATTATGTCGATTTTTTCATTATATAGCATAGACGTTTGTCCTATCTTTACATGCTTCTAATCTTCTAATCCATAAGCATTTTGTTCAGAAGCAACTATTTGCCAGGCTATAGGTTTTTAAAAAAATCACTTAATGCTTATTGTGCATGATTGGACTGGATTGCAGTATTCTGTTGAAACTCAAAGCTCATACACCTCATGAAAAATTGCCTAAATGTTCCCACAAGAACTTTACAATAAGAATGAGTGATTTGCAAGAGAGTCATTTAAATTATTTATGTAATTAGCAACATTATGTATACATATATATCTATGCACCTCCATTCCATGCATCTCTTGTAAGATGTCAAATGTGTAGTTTATAAGTAGCGAAGAGGCTATTCACTATTGCAAGTTAAAGGATGAAATAAAGCATAATGAAGTCATAAGTAAGGTTTCCTACACTCTGTAATTCCTGCATGATTGTTAACAGTGATCATATATTAACAATGCTTGCAAAGACCATCTCAAATTACATATACTTGTAGGTTTCAAGTTTATTTTGCAACGAAGACGCACGAGCATTGTCAACTTAAACATTGACTAAAATGGTGTTTGCTAAAGCGTAAGAGGAAGGGAGACGAGACAACATCACTGCACGTGAGAAATGTAGAAAACTACGCGTCAAATTAACCGCAAGGCATAACGGTTATAGTGTTCTGTAAAGAAATCTACTGCTATAAATCGCCAGTCATTTAATATAATTATAATAAATTATAAGCTTTGCAAACTTAACGGTCACGTTCAAGTAATGTAATGTAGACATAAATAGTCATAAATAAAATGCTAAGAACTCCTAGGATTGATCTTAATTTAAACCCTGATTCATGGTCATAGTCATAATTTGGAGATTTTCTCAAGGAAAGACAAAAAGGAATTCATAATCTTTCGGCTAAAATGTTTCATTTACCCTTTATCTCACAGTTTGTTTAGACTAGACATTATACACATCAAAAATCTTCAGACAAATACGATTTATATTCATACTTGCAGTAGATTGATAGCATGTTATTCAACGTTTTAATTTTGTATTTTTAATTATATTTACACCTCAACAATTTAACGAGTTGGCGTACATCATTATGCGTCATTTCATTTCAAAAACCCTCCTAGAGTTGTGGTGAGTGACCAACAATTAAGTTATCGTTATATACCTACCTGGCTATAATCGAATAGATCGACTCAACTCAAACTTTGTTCCTTAGCCATATAGGAATGTACTTAATAATATCCATATTTTTTAATAGAATTGAAGGACACGCAACATTATCTAAGTGATGGTGTTTTGTATTATGCAAGAAAATCAACTATAATAATATGCTTTTGAAGTTGCTGATGATGACTTATGAAAGGACACATATCTATTTACATCCAAATCTACCTCTATCATTTCATAGGTAATTAATGTTCATATTATGTTTAGCATATTCGCAATTATATTGAATACCTTCCTTAAGCTGTAGCACGGATAAAAACTCTGTACTACCCAGAGAGCCATGGGCGTTCTGCAATGACCCAAGCAGCCTGGAGTCTCCGCCACGGCTGTCACATTTCTGTACATGGCTGTGAACAAAGGAAAACAAAAAAAACGTCAGCAACAATTGTTGAGACAATAGATCATTTTTTCTTTGCATATTCATTTCTTTCATAATAATCACAATGTCATACAGATTTTTAATAATTATATAACTTTTTTTTACCTATGACTTCAGTCATGTCAAAATTGAGATTCATCATCGTATGAAAAAAATTCACTTCGGCTGACTGTTGTCTCCGATTATATGGCTGTGGTGGCTGGAGGCTTGCAAGCAAACTGGTCCCAAATCCACCAAAGCCACCAAGCTGTCTGCTCACCCTCCGCTTTGGCTGGAGTGACACATCCGAACTGAATGATGATGTCGATCCATTGCTTAGTTGACAGTTTAATAACAGGACTATAGTAGTAATAAATATGAACACAAAAGGTAGGGAATATGATGACCTCAGCCTTGAGCTCGACATCTGAAAAAATGTCATTCTGATCATGTTTGGCTTTCTATTCAAATCGTTGGAAAAACCAATTTGAAGACTAACTTTTTCTTCACTAGTAGCACCGGGCAAAAAAAACTTTGAGAACTTTTTCACAATTTTTCAAACCTTCTTGAAGCACGTTTCAGGTTTAGGTTCCCATCATAATAATCAAATAACTTTATATTGATGGCAAAATCGTGATTCAGTCTGACTGAGTACTACAAACTCGATGAAAAATAAATGCCACTAGCGCACATTGCAATAGATGTAGTTTTTGTGATTCAGACAGGCGAGAAGTAGATTTCCATTTGAAGCATGTTGCCGTTCCACTTGGTAGTTTTTATTCCGGGAAGCAACAACATCAGACTCTCCGTGTTACATTGTTATAATATGATTCATAAGCCAAAAACCACAAAACTGTATGCTGCCACTGCCACGCACGCAAGAATTAAAACAAAGACACAGCCACGGCTGGCTTCATATTATTCTTCCGGCTTTCCACGTAGTACAAAAGAAGTACACATATCTTCTTCCTGAGTCACTTATCGTCATATCACATAAACGAATGAAGTAAAAAGATCTACCACTATAATCCTCTGTTATTTGGCAAAATACAACAGAAATCAGAATTTCAAGTTCACACCGAAAAACAGCGAAATGGACGTCATAAAGTTAGAAAAGGGTACCACGACCTATGAAAAAAGACATAAAATTGTATATTGCTGATAAACTTCACATTTTTACAAGAAATATGATGACGTCTGGTCATTCACTCACACGTGCTTGCGAGAAGTGACCAACTACTGGTCATGTTTGTGAGAAATTGACTGGTGCTTTGATTGCGTATTAACATATACACAACAGATCTATTAGACTCGCTGAATGACGAAAATTGCGACTGTGCACTATTATCAAGTTTCAGCAGGATTCATTATACGTATCGCAAATGATGATCCTGGTTTATGGCAAACTAATTTAGGCTGAAACTGCACGTTTTCTCATCACTTCTTTTACATGTAAAAAAGTTGTTACACTGGACATGATCGAGTATGGGGTAGTCAGTCGGGTCGGATTTAAGACACACTGAGTAATCCTGAATAACTGAGTTCACCTCAAAGTAATCAAGGCGAAGCTGCTAGAAGAACTGTGTTATTATTACCAGTTATGCCACAATATCGTACCAATTTTGACTCGTGTGCTTTTTATTTGCAAAAACAGGATCTGCTCGTTGTATAACGTCGATGTACGACGTATGAAACTAGAAGCGTGTAGTTGAGGATGAACGAATTCAAATGAAGGACGTCATAAATCCCACACGCTTCGCTACGCTGCAAAACAAACTGCCATCCTAATGGACCGAGTTGCGAATAAACTTTTTTCCTTGCGATTTTTCATTGCTAAAACTAGCTTATAGAAACGATTTTTTGAGACATGACTTTGTTTTATGCTGAAGCCTTATTTTGGCTACATTTTGTTTATGTAATCTTAATTCGAATCGTTTTTTTCTGGCGCAACTTCAATATTATTGGGCTCACTACTTTGTATAACGCCACGTAGTGAACCAGCAGAGTTAATTGGACACACCTGTGGCCACACGCCAGACCAACAAAGAAATGATGATTTGAGTTAACAATGCAGAAATATATTGACCACATTAGACATAAAACACTAAAAGCAACTATAAAAAGTCGCAGCACAGCAGAAGAGCCCTATACCCGCAGGCAGACACTATTTATTTCGCTGCTAGACATGGCTTTGGATCATGATGAGATATATGCGGTTGTAGGTACTGTACGGATGCTTGCACTTGTTTAGTTAGATGACGATTGTTGGTGGTGTTGAGATGTTGGGAGAAAAAGTAGTCGAATCAACAATGCAGAATCACATTGTCAACACTAACCGTAGAGTAGAACAAAAAGCTCAATGCACTATGCGAGATGCAAAGTAAAGCCATCTAAACAGTACATAGTAAATGAGAGTAGAAGTCCCTTCAAGTTGCATAGAAATTTCAAAATCCCATTTTTGAAGATAAGGGGAAAAATTTACCCTTATCCGAATC